>JAGDQP010012295.1:29273-50713 GCA_022664845.1 Lepisma saccharinum
ATTAGAAGAAAATTTTCCTTCATCAAAGGAGTAGATGAAAATGCGGAATATCATTTAAATTTGGATTTCACACGATGTTAGGCCAGGCGCTGTTAAGCACGTGAGATTTTTCTATCAGTATCCTATTTCACGTGCAACAAGTAATATGAAATAGACTTTTTTCTTCTAGTTTTTTCATGTACCGTTTTTTTCACAAGATATCCCGACTTTTTAAAGCAAGAATATTGGAAATGTTCCGTTTTCTAAAGAAAACATTATGGAAACCCTAATTTAGACTAAAAACAATAAATAAATAAAGGTGCATGACAATCAAATAAAGACTGGCTTGCGAAGTAAATCTTTCGTCAAACGATTGTTGAATCAGCAGTACTTTTCCATCCCCTGTTTCATTTACGCCCCTATCTGAAGAAGAAAATCACTAGAATATGAAGCAAGCTAACAACGAAAGCAAAGATTATGGTATACCTGAAGTCAAAATGGGATGAGAAGACTTCCTGTACAGTCGGAATCCATTAAGGTTTTTCTCTTTTCAGCAGTGGAAAATGCCAAAGGAATTGATATTATTTCTACATTTTGAAAAACTCGACGACAAGATGTGAGACTGTGTGAAGTTTAGTCTTGCACTAGCACCAATTATTCCGATCATACTTTGACTTTAGACACAGTAAAAGTACTTTATATAAACTTACCGGTTGTTCTATATACGGAGGGATTTCGTATATTCCACGTTCTTCAGGTTCTTCATCAGCATAGGTTAATGCTCTTGTTGGCATTACTGGAGAAAATGGCGGCCGTTCTTCTCCTCTCTCTAAAAACCCACCTTCACTGGAAAGAAGACAAGAAAAGAGGTGTAAATATCAACAAAATTCATTTAGAAACATGCATTGAACTTACAAAACATCACGAAGACTCAAATATCCACATATTGCACATCACGTAGAGAAGTGTCGATGAGGTTCACTTTACGTTGATACAAACAGCACAGGATGGAAAATTATATTAAAAGATTAAAATGTGGAACTCTAAGATTAGACAGCGATGGGAAATTTGGAAATAAACAGTTACGAAATAGGTATTTCATCATTACAAGACTCAGTTGGTAGAGCGCTGGCTTAGCAATCGGAAGGTCCTGGGAAGGTAGCCCATCCTCACTGAGTTTTTTCCATCGTTTTCCCTCAGCCACCGAGAAATACCGGATGGTACCTACAAATTAGGCCCTGGCCGATCACCTTCCAACATCCTCTCCGTCACTCCATCCTGACCTGAGATGAGTAAAGGCCGTAGATAAATTCAATTCACGAACACATTTCGTTGAGTTCGAGAGTTCGGTATATGACTACAGGTCCCTCACCTGAAGAAGTGTTTAGTTTCAAAGTTCCCTCCCTCTTCCTTTACAGGTATGGCAGGTAATACTTCTATCGTCCTCCCCATCAACTGACGATGTTCCGAACTGCATAACTTTTGCATAAGTTGGGTAAGTACAGGTATTTGCGTAAGTACAGCAAGACTTCTGACGAGTTTGGAGGGTTTCAAGAATATACCACCAAACTGCACTGATGAGATTATTTCTCGCGACCGTTTCTCGAAATGGAGGGGAAAAAATAGTTCTGCCTTCTTGAAGCGCTGCGGGAAACACTCACACAAAGAGAGAAAGGAGACAATGGAGTGACAAAAAATAAAAATGACCACTGGGAATAAGGCAACAATTGCGTCTCCTTCTTTTCTCTCCTCTTCTTTTTCTTTTGTTTCCCGGCATTAATGGTTGACTACTAGTCTTGCCTAGTTCTTCACTCGTTTAATTGCTTACATGTTGCCAGTGAACCGTTTTTCGTATCATCCTCCATAAACTGCAAAGCGTCTCGTCTAGCTTCGTACTGTGGACACGTTCTTCCTCGAACTGTACCTTCTAAATAAAACCTTTACAAACACCTTACACAATAGATTTTACAACGAAATGGGGATAGCAATAGTGTCAAGAGAAAGGAAAATTCCTGTATGTGAGTGCTGCGCTCACTCTAGATCAGAGCTCGAGAACACATGTGTAGCCTGTACGCTGAGAATCAGGATCGTCTACATGTTACGCACTTTCTAATCAATAGTATTTGTGTAAATATCATCGTCCCGAGTTTTATCTAAGAAAACGGACCTAATTACACGAGGAGCGATCAATAAATACCTTGAATGTACGAATTCAGGAAATGTATTTTTCAAAATACCTGTCAAATAATCTCTCCTTCAAAGTATTCGTCTTGTCACACAGCTATTTTCATAATCCTATCAGAGCATCAATTCTGCAAGTCATTCTCCTTTAACCATTTTAGACGAATTAGCGTGGTATCCCTAATAGCACATAACGTTGGGAAATGTATGGACCTACGTTGGAGAATGGTAGGACAGACTGGTTGCCCAACGGAAAGGAATGAAACTCGAAAAATAGATGGGCCAACCATGGCCCAACCAACAGTTGGCCATATTCACAAAATAATTAAAGCTAACGATATTCCAAGAAACTTCGGATGATGAGCCATCAACAAAAAATTTCCCCTACACAATAGGCATATATTTATTTATTGTCTTATTTATGAAGAAATAAGTACAGGATGAATTAAAATTCGCGTCCATGGAGATTTACATCATATTCCTTGGCAAATTCTCAGACGAAAACACTCTTCGCAAATTGTTTCTCTAATGCTTACTTCTCTCGCCATGCCCGATGACTTGCGCTGCTAGGGTCTTCGGTATTTAAACACACTAAACAGGGTATAATACAAAATTTTCTAACTGTGAGATAGTATTTTGAACTACAGACTACTCATCTGGTTAACTTTCAGACCAAGGTTTAATACAAATTTTACAAAGACTATTTTTGTATTCCACTTCGCCAAGGTAGTAGTAGATAGCAATCTCCATAGGCGCAAATTTTCATTCAACCTGTATAGCTACTGAGTTTTCAGGGATAAATATTTAATACATTAGACAACACTATATACTACAGTTTGAATTAAACTGCTCGCTTGTCACGTGTCATTCGATCATGACTCCAAAGAGAAGAAGTATATTTAAAAGACTATAACAACATAGACAGTTAAAATCTGTAATTTCGTAAGAAGTATTTTTCTTAATTAAACTTCTTTATTGCGATATAACATAGTTATCGAATATAATAATCTCTTGGAACCATGCGATACTATGTTTGGCGCACCAGTTAACGGATTTCGTTTTCCCAAAATAGGAAACATGTCGTTGGCCCTTTATAGGAAATATATTATATTGGCATATTGTTGGCGAAGTTGCGCAAGTATGCCAACAAAACCCCAACGAAAAGCCAATGACAGGTTTTCCATGTAGTCATACACCAACAATCGAGAGATCCCTTACACCAACGCAAAACCATGGAACCCAAGATTAGTACATGAAGAGATAACTCCACCTAACGTCAACTGTCCGAATTATCACTGCTCAGCGCATACTAGTAACACGTATACAGAAACCTAGAAAACTATGTTCTACCAGGAAACTTTAATTTGTTCCTTTCCCAATAATAGTAGCACTGTAAACTTCCATGGCTTCTTGTAGCGTCAGAATATATACAGTTAGAACATGTATGAAAATATGTATGTTTGTCAAATAAAGGCTTCTAGACCGTAGAACGTATCCGCATGAATTTTACCTTCACAACCTATAAAAAACATTGAGACCCCCATCCTACCAACCACTGGTAAAGCCCACCCTCTTTTTAAAACTAACAATTGTGTGTGTTTCTATTTTATTTATTTATTGTATTCTAAGAGTCTGTTTCAATGGCAAACAGACCCTATCGTTACCAACGTCGTCGCTGTACATTTTGCGACGACACCTTCCGACCGAGGCTTTTCTTCTTTCCTTAAGTTTTCGAAGAATTGAACATTCCAGAAATTTTTGGAATATTCCACAACATCGTAAAACTTCTCCAGCGAAACAAAAGCTAAACTCTTAACAACGTACACCATGTTGTTGGAATGGTAAGACAAGTTAAACGACACCAAGTTCATGGCGATACCACTGTGGATTTAGGGAGCTGCAATTTATAAAAGTGTTCTCCTGAAGTATGCTGCAACTCGCTCTGGAATGTTACTATTTCGGTTTTAGGAAAGGTTAAGAAATTACATCATAAATGTCCTTAACGTTTTTAAGATTCTGAGCTACATGCTGTCTCAATGTAGGTTATTCTCGATGATAAAAAAAAAAGTCTTTTAAATATTTAATACTGGCATATGAAGTCACTTTCGAAGTTATATTTGAAGAAAGCGAAAGTAGAATTTTTCAAAACTTCTGGGGAGAGAGGAAGATCAATTTAATGTTGGAAGTCCTCCTTTCAAATGTGCAAGTAAACAATACTATATGACTTTAACTGTATGTGTAAAATATATGAAGGCACTACACAGTAGTTACCATTAACGTCGGTAACATGTTAACATTACTTAGAAAATCATATGAACAATACCTAGAATATACGTGATGATCAATATTGTAAAATTCTGTATATGGTTAGTGGATATCGTCGTAGTTATGCACTATAATTGTATTATATATTATAATATATTTTAACTTGTATACATTAATTATTACTGTTATATTGACGTGTCAACTTCATATGTACAAAAGTACTTTAAAAAAATATATTTTATATGGGCTAGTCTAGTAACAAAAGACTTCGGCCCGTCACGATTCGCCCATTTGCAGCCAGTTAAAATCCACACCCATGCCTCTGCCGGGACTCGAACCCGGGAACTTCGAGCCGTTGGACTAACGTCTCTGACCGCACGGCTATCCGGCCAGTGGCGAACAAAAGTACATAATGAATGAAAAAGGACGAAAATAAATCAAATCAAGTAACAAAATCTACGAAGCTGTGAAGAATGGATGAGGATAAAACATACAAAAAACGAAAGAAATCGAACAGAGGAAACTACAACGAACAACAAACTTGAAAGTGGATAAGAGGATCAAGTATCAAACCTCAAGTCTTTGAGAAGTATTATAAGTAAGGATATGAAGTGTGAAAAATACCAAGACAAAAACAGTATGTACAGGTAAAATGCCGTTATAACGAATTTTACAGGACCCACGATTTTATTTCGTTATAACGAAAATTCCTTGTAATGAACATTGTATTGGAGAACAAGAATTCGGCGGGGATTCCAAAAAACTTCGTTCTAACAGAAATCTCGTTATAAGGACGTTCGTTGTAAAGGAATTTTACCTGTAGTAAGAGATAAAAGTCAAGAAAAATGTTATTTTTCTGTGGGCCAACAAACAAACAATCTGAATAAAGACATTTTCAATGCTTACGAAGGGCAAGTGTATCAAACTTTGGGGAAAACTTTAAGGAGAGACCTGTTCTAACAAACAAACCAAAAAATAATAATAATAGTTGGAAAACAATGATTAAATGCATTTCCATCCAACACTGTGTTGTATGAAGTGCAACGTGGAACCTACGAAGGGATAATGAAAGAAGGTTGCAACCTTCGAAATATGGATATAAAGATGCGAGTACAAAAGTGACATAACGAGGAATTATTGGGAGAAAAATGTTGAGACAAACAAAAGTACGAATAAACTCAGCGGTCCCTTCAGGACTATGAAAAGTGAACTAGTGATGTTTCGCGGGCTGCTTATCAGATTTTCACAACAACGTTATTCTATGATATAAATAAAGACTTAGAATTTGAGGTAGATGTAATGAATGAAATTTATGTTATAACAACTAGTAAATGTGCTAACACATTTACTTAGAACAATCATGGGATTGGTGGCTTCTGAAGGCTACAAAAGGACTATAAGATATTCTGTGTATTAATAAAATGGTATGTTCTTCTTCGTACTAAAATGTACTTTGCTATCATATGTAAAATATCTTGGGAGGAATAATATCTTGAGTATTATAGTATTAAATGTGATGGTACAGGTAAGCTGATCAAATGTGCATCAAATACAAGAGTATTTGGAAAATAGTTCTTCTGTATAACGATGTAAATAAGTGGTATCAACCATTGTTGATCAGGAGTGTACCAGCTTGTATGGACGGTAAATACATCGTATATAAAGTATATGATATGGTATTCTGACTTGGTATTTCTTTACGTTTATTCTAATGAGATATAGAGATTTTGAGGATGGATTTTAGATATTTCCCCGAACGTAAGAAAGTCATTAAATCGGTCATCTATTTACAATATTACAGTAGATTTGAAAACTGTTAGATATACATTCAAACTTCTATATGAAAGTTTACTGGGGACTAGGAAAATATAGCGTACGATAGTAAGAGTTTACAAAGTTTCTCCCGTATTCTTTGATATCCAAAACAGAGTGGAAGCAAAACAAAGGAGAAAAATGCTACTTTCTGAAACTTAAAGCGAGAACGTTTACTCACCGATTACTCATAATTTACGGAATTACATCACAGTTTTTGAAGAAAAAATAATTTTACTTCGTAATTTGACTGTTTTTCTACGACTAATGTATTTCTTAGCAATTTAAGTCCGCTTTGGCTCACTTGTGTTTTAAGTCCTCAACTTGTTTTATTTCCTCGACCAAAATAATACATGTCGACAAGGTATACAAGAAGCTGGCTGCAAATACATTCATCTGCAAAGCACAAGTTAGTAAAAAGGGTGCTGAATAAGACCCAGAGACATCAGACAGATTATTCGCTAAGTAAATGCTGATGTATCGACGAAGGGCTGCAAGGAAGAAAATCGGACTTCAGAACTGGTAAGTTTGTGTACCACTGAATCCTTCTTCCAAAACGTCACAGCGCTACTTTATCTACAGAATTTTGCTCATCTCATTAATCATCTGATGAAAACTGGCTTGATATTGCCCACGATAGAATCCAATGGCGAACGTTTGTTACTGCGGCGATGAACTTGCGAGTTCCATAAGCCATAGAGTTAGTTAGTTCATTAATCAATCACTTGTCTGTCTGCCCAACGTCAAGTACCTCAAAACGTATAATTAAATGTAGAAATTTAAGGTGGAGTGTCTTATGAATTAGATATGTTATGAGTTGAGGTGTTGAGGGGAAAATGATGGTTTTGATAACAGTAATTTTGACTTCTAACTAAACAAAACTCCTAGACTTGAAATTTCTATGAAAAACGAAAGTTCGGAAAAGAACAAGGTAATGAATATCTGCTTGGTTCATAATGATAATTGTATCATTGTATCTGAATTCCTTGAAAAACAAAATATAATAAAAATATAAAATAGCTATCACTCTATTGAGGGGTAAAAAAAAGTATCTAAAATATGACAAATCCTCCGGGACTGATCAAATTACCGTTACAACCAGGTTTATCGTTATATCGAGTATGTTTGTACCCAGGTCCGACTGTATATTAATAATTGGGGAAATGATTCAAGTTTCAAAATGTAATTTCTGTATTTTGCCAGCTTATTTTCAACTTTTCCAGAAAATGTATAAATGTGAACAAATCTTAAAATGAATCTGACATAGCTTCCAGAGGCTACCTACCCCCCTCCCTAGTACCCTCTAAGAACTTATTGTTACAGACCGAAGAGATAAGCCAAACACAAATTAAAGCAGAATTCTAAAAGAAAGGATGAAAAGGTACTGAAGACGAGGGCATTGTTTGCGTACAAATTGTTTAGCGAAGTATATAACTGAGTACGTGGTTGAAGGGTAAGAAAACGGAATATGAAGAATGTGGATGTCAGAAAAGACATACCGTGCTCTAAGACAGAAGGTGGAGAAGGTCAAACTTGCCTTGAAGTATCTACGGCTATTGGCAGAATACAAATAATGAAGATGAACATATGTATGAATACATACTCGTCGGACGGCAGGCCCTCTGCCCAGGCTTTCCTTGGTTCTCTGGCACCCAATGAAGTGACTTTGTTGTCATATGGACGAGGTGGTCTCGGAGGCGGCGGAGGAAGTTTAGCTTTCTCTTCAGCTGCAGGCACTGTTTGGCGGACAAACCTTTTGCTGGGAGACCTAGAAAGAAAGAAAATAATACATGAAAAACTTACTTAGACCCTTGTCAGACAGTTAAAACAGAAATATTACTACTATAATGTTTAGCTCAATGTCAGAACAAGCAGAAACTTTGTATTATTCACTACATAAATTATCGTAAGGTACTGCATGTGAGACAAGCAATTTAGATATTTGGGTGTAAACAGTAGACAAGCCAATATGACGTCACTATTTATATTGTTGCTTGATATGAATATTCTGTTTGTAGCTAAAATGGCTTGTTAATTATCTCTGACAAATGTCGTCTCTTCTGATTTATGTACGGATATTATATGGACATTGGAGTAGTAGTTAAGCTCAGTGCAGCTTATGAATTTAATACAGTTCAGGTCGAAGTTGTGCATATAGGAATTCAAGATAATGGGAATAATGTGAATAATAATAAGATAATGGGAAACATTATGCTGCAGGTCATGGAAGATTAGACTGTGCAACACGTAAACGTCCGCACTGTGAGTATATGTTATATGGAAAACTCTACTTCATAGATTAATACATGACACATGAATTTTGAGAAGAAAAAAACTTTAATTTGGAACCAAAATATGATTAATTCCATGTTTGTGTGTTATAATTTAATTTCATAATGTGATAGTTTAGCCTAGGTACGAGTTACAGGGATATGATCGACAAGGTTAATATGTCGTTAAGTAAGTTCTGTGATTTCAAATGGGTACTGTTGTAGTAAGAAAAATGATATTTTATTTAAATAGAGATTCGAATATTATTGTTAATAATTCAAGACGATACGCGAGCATTCATTGTGACAATATTGATGCAGTTATACATAGGAGGAATGCTCAAGGACAGATACGAATACTTATCACGAAGAACGGTAGTTCTTCGAGTGACGCTAAGAAACGAGTCTGTTAGCGGCACTCACATATGTACAGCTAATTTAGGATCTAGCAAACTATAAGCCCAATTTTGATGCTTGAAGTTGCACTGAAAGCCCTTTGCCATACTAATACACCGAAAAAAAGGTCAGTAGGACCTCCCTGGGACCCCCTAGGGCGGTTTGAAAAAAAACAACAGAATTTCACATTTCTGGTGATAGTACTTACCACAGAAAGGCGGCCGAAGCTTGCGGAATCGTAATCTACGCTTCAATACCTTTCAAACGGTGTATCACGCGTCAAAATCGGTGAAAGAGGGTTGAAAAGTTATGGCCTTTTTAGCCCAATCACAGAATGTTCACAAATGATAGAAAAGGGCCTCCGTCATTCTGTCTGTTTTTTTGGTTTAGTGCAAAGTGGATGGTACTGGGGGTTTTGGGGGTCAATTGCGGGCTCCAACAAGCTGGGGTTAATCGAAGCTTCTTTTGTTGATAGGAGTTACCGTTTTCGAGATACGGCCCAAAATCGGCCTTTTGTATGAAGACTACGCACTTTTTTTTAATACGCAGCTTTACAAAATAAGTGATATCAGTATAAAAAACCCTTCGGGGTAAAGACAAGAGTGATGCAAGAATTTACTCACAAAAGAAGTGATATCCATTTTGCGAGTTACTTTCTTTGCGTTACTATGGCGGAAGGATACTAAATCTCCTACTTTTATTATAAAGGAAACATTTCCGTCATAGTGACACAAAGAAAGTAACTCGCAAAATGGATATCACTTGTTTTGTGAGAAAATTCCTGCGTTACTCTTGGCTTTACCCCGAAGGGTTTTTTATACTGATTATAGTTTATTGCTAGTTCGTCTTATTTCTGTGTTCGATTCGAAACTTATGTAGTCATCCTTTTGCAACTCAATTCAGTGGGAAAGTAGTGCTTAAAGCGGAAGGGTGAAGTTGTGAGACAAGTAATAAAGAGTAGACAGGGAAATATGACGTCAGTATTTATATTGTTGGTTGTTATGAATATTTTATTTGTAGCTAAAATGGATTGATAATTACTTCTTTGAAAATGTTGTTTCTTCTGATTTAGGTAACGATATTACCTGGACAATGGAGTAGTAGTTAAGCTCAGTGCAGCTTATGGATTTAATATAGTATAGAGTTCAGTTCGAAGTGGTACATATAGAAATTCAAGATAGCAAGAATAAACGTACCTGCTTGGAAAATCTTTAGCTATTGATTTCGTCTTGATTCTATGGCACTTACTGTAAATTGCATAAAACCTAAAGTAATAATAGCCCAAGTTAATACCTTCAAGTTGTTTTAACACTGTATATACGTTTTATTGTTGTTTACTTATTTATATGCTTTACTGATAAATATATTTTGTTCGAATGTTGGAAATAATTTCTTAATAGAGTAGAACCCCGTTTCTCCGTTTCTCGATTAATCGATCATTATAAAATTTCCTTTTACCGAGAATTTTGAACTAAACAAACTGCACTTGAACCGGGTACAAATATTGATCCAATTTCTGGAACAACAAAATGTCATTTCATTTACAGATATTCTTGTCCTTAGAAGAATTAGGATGGTCATCAAGAACAAACCTGCCGGTGCTAAAGTGGGGAAAAAATGACAAACCTATTCAAAAGAAATTAAAAGATGATCAAATAAAATGTTCTGTGGACCAACCGTGCTTCTTGATCAACCGTTCTACCCCTTTTCTCCGTTACAGCGGATAATCGAGGTTCTACTGTATTACTATTTTAATGTATATTTTTAGTGTGTTTAATTAACAGTACGTCCTTAAGTGTGTAAAAAGTGACACGTCTTATATGAAGGATATTATTTCAACCCATTGAGTTGTAAACTAGAGTAAAACACAAATTTTAAGATATACAAAAGTTACATCCATACTACTGCTACTTCTCCACAAAGATTAATTTTAGTTATGCAATAGTCGTAACATCGCACAAGTCTTTATATTCCTTCCCGACAAAATATCCGCTTGAATAGCAAGCTTTATCAAATACTTCAGTTCGTTCTTCTCGAAACTTTCGATTTCATTCCAGTACAGAACCGGTACTCATTGACTGGTTTCCGTACACAACACGTACACACACCGACAAAACTCGGCCGCCTTCAGTTCTTCAGCGTTTAACATAGTAAGATCGAGGATCCACCACGTAGCAAGTTCGCGTTTCTCATTCGATTCGTTTAAACTTGTGGCAGCCTCCTATAAACGTTATTCAATTGTTTATTTGATAATTCTCACGTAAAAAAGATTTTAAAAACCTATTAGTTCACTATTTATATAATTAGTGCCATGATTAGTTGCATGGCATGTACTTTAAGAAAGCTTAAAATGTGGTCAACAGATGGCAGCACTAAAAGTTGGCAAAAAGTGAAGTGAGTAACTTTTTTTTTTTACTTTTTAAGCAAAACATTTTGTTTCTTTTTTATAATAATTCTTGTTTTATAATTCTGTTATTGCCAAAGTCTTTTGTAATTCTAATTATTCATTTTCCTTTTATTAACGTTCTTAGAAAGCATGTCGCTACTGTTCATATTACCTAAGAACATAAAAGCTTGTGATGGGTACTTCCAATTTGGCTAGTTTAGCTAAAGGGATTAAATTAAATCATTATATATTATTATTATATCATTATGGTCCTGCTACAGCAGTACTGGAGTCCGATACTCCATGCGACCAAATTATATATATATATATATATATATATCCTCCCAGTCTTTTATTTCTCTTCTTAAGTTATTAATAATTATTTTTAAGAGTATGATAGCACGCCCGACACCTTCGCTAGGTGGAACTTGAGGCACTACTCTCGGTCAAGTGCGTTATAAGTGGTATATCCTTCAATTTCACTACAACGACCCAGAAGATACCAACATTCCTGAGAAGAGACCAAGAAGAATGTCTCAAACTGAAGGACTGAAAGCAACCGAAATTCATCGAAGAAGATATGTTGTGTATATGACTTAATTAATGAGGCCGGTTCTATATTAGAATGTTGTCGAAAGTTTCGAGAAGGACGAACCATTTGAGACCATTTAGACGGCAACTCTCTTTAAAGAGGGGAAGTAAAAACTCATCCCCTGGTACAAAGTTCCAATGCATGCATGTGTGTGAAACTACGTGGGAAAGTAGCAGAGGTAAGTGCGTAACTTCTGTCTATCTTAACATATCTGTGTTTCTCTCCTTTATTTTTATACAGCTTACCAAAGGTCTAAGAAAAGGCCTCGTACCTCTTAAATAATGTGTTACCTTATTTTCGGCCTTGTAATTTAATACTTAGATCTGAGAGACAATGTTCGTAGCCAATATTTTCGAAAAACGTACTAAAACTCTGTGAATTTAGAGCGAATGTAGTTTACAATTTTTAATCGCAGGCTGATAAGCCTATTTTCAAGACCATCTTTTGAATTAGTTGCTGTAGGCTTACGTCAATAACTAAATATTTCATTTCACCCAAGGCAATATTTTCTTCTCAAACATTGCTTTAATTTTGTGAAAAATGTCAGCAATTTTCGCAGTACCCGCGTCGATAATCATTGAAGTAATTCTATAATTATCTTAGGATTTTCATTTACTCCGTCAATAAGAATAACTGAGGCAGTCTACGTAAAAAGAGCATATAGACGTATGCTTTAAACATTGCTTATGTGCCCTATTTACGTAGACTGTCTCAATTGTCTGAGCACCATATTATCTCACGTCCTTACTTTCATCAGCTGTGACGGGAAAAGCAAAGGAATTCTGACATCTTCCGAATTAACTGATTGTTTATAACTGAAGCTAGTTTATCGATCCTACTAACAATGATGTTTGACAAAAGATTAAATTTATTTACTTTTTCAGGACAAAGACTCACAATCAGCGCTAGTAAATAAACACTTTCCATAAAAATCAGTAAAAGGCTAAGAATTTCTGCTATTATTTTTAATATGATAAAACTTGCTTTCACATTTTGTTTCCTTATACAAAACGCTATATTTTGCAATAAACTTAAAAAGAAAGAGTGTTTAACTTTAATTTATAATTATCCTTGCGGGCCACAAAACAGCTGCAGATAGTTTCGGACCGTTAATGCAACGTATCGCTTCGTGAGTTCTCCCCCATATAAAATTTAAGTTCTACTAAATCTTTGGACTTCACGGTTATGACGGTTTCTTTATCCCTGCTTCCAGCGCCAGTAGCAGTTACAGGACTTCTCCGAACAGGCATAGCCTCAAAACTACTACAGTAGGTTGATGACAGGAATTCCACTCTAAGACACCAAGTAACACGGCTGGATAGCTTCCTCTGTGGCGAGAAGATACTCAGGGATTTCCCAGGGACGAGGAGCACTTTCACGTCGTCTTCTCCCAAGGACAAGAGATTTCCGCACCAACGGGTAATCTCTCGGCAAGAGCAGATTGACCTCTCGAACAATAAAAGAGATCCGATTTAATCTCTCGTATTATCCAAGAGGTGGGGGGGCCTCGGAAAACCAAGGGGCAGCCTCTCGCATCAACTAAGACTGCAGTACTCTCTCGGCTCACCAAGAGAATATATATCTCTCGCATTTACCAAGAGATCAATGCTCTCGAATTCCAAGAGACTATCACAGTCTCTCGCAAGGGGAGTAAGTGCAACATTGATTAAAATAAACCAACTATTTAATAGTTGTCCACTGTATTTGTGCTTCGTTACGATCTACAAAGCAGAACCTGCTCCGCCAGGTTATGCTAGTTGGCACAATAAACTATAGCAAACATTGTACTTTAACACTTAATTATTCACAAACTATGAATAATTAATTAACAAAATGTCTTTGTCAATGACCAAGTATCTACGTCCCTTTACTTGATGTTATACAATTATTAATAATAACTAAAATAACGGAGAACACAATTTTCCAAAGTTTACAATGTCGCACGCCATCTTGTGTGGGGCACGTTGGTGACGACTGCCGCTACTTCCTTTGGAAGCGTGTCCTGGTGGCTGTTACACGGTGATTGGCTTGTATCAATTGCTTCTCTTCCATGTAAGGTTTCCGTGAAGGAAAAATAAATAGTCCCATAACTCGTTGGTAAAAAAAAAAAAGTCAAAATATTATATACTTGCTTATCAAGCTTCATCACGCGACAAAAGTTAGAAGAAAAGCAAAGATAACAGCTTCACACATGCAAAATTAAAACCAATATAGGTGTCTGTTGTCCCCTGATAAAGTTATATCTGATCGAGTGAAACATTATGACTTACCTAGCTTCATATCCAGGACACTTTTCATATAAGCTTGGACATTTGCGTTAAAAATTGTATAAATTTTGTTTGAAGAACTACTTTTACTACTAAGTACTACTAATTGTAAGAAAGAGTAAAAATTACTAAGTAACTATTTCTTTTCAAACGTATTGTTCATTCTATCACTGACAAACAAACCTCCCTCGTTCTACCATGTTTGGTTGTAGTTGAAGAAAGACTTTGTGCTTTTCTTACCTAATAAAAGTTCTCTCCAGCCGCGCTCTTCTTTTCCCCTCCTCCACTGTTTGGTACTCCGTGCGGCCTGAGTAACGAAATCTCGAACCCAGCGAGAAAACAAACCGCCGTTCTCGTGATCGAGGAGTGTGAAGGCGAAAAAAGGTATGATGTTCTACGCACGACTTCCATAGATTTTTACAGGAACGATAGTTTAACATATTAAATCCAAGTAAAGTATCATAATTTTCAGACTGGAAAAGAAAAAGGGCAGTATTTTTTAAAATAACAGGCGGTAAATCAACAAGAATAAACAATAAAAGTTATATATTTCTTCTACAAACATATCACCAATAATACTGATATTTTCAAACATATTAAGAAAGATGCAAACAATGTTTTAGGTGCCAGACCATACAACACAATCATAGTCGTGAAATAAAGAGAATGGACGTCCACATAAAACGAAAGTGGACAGTGCGAAAGTACTGTAAATAATAAAAACCTCAAAATACCAAAACAATACTGAACGCAGATAAAAACGAACATTTTACTTGTCATATTCAGTGTTGCAACACTGTAGAAACTTTCGATCTTACAAAACATCCGATTGGATATTTTTTATAAATCGACGTGTACATTAGTGATAAAACCATTCTTAGAAATAACGTAAAGATGTGATGGAAATGAAGCTCGTTTCACCACCTGACAATGTTCATATCATATTCGAAAAAGCAAGTGAATCGTGCGTTCGGTACCAAATTCATAGTCAACGTATGAAAAGTGTCAGCAAATAAGGATGTAAAAAAATTAAAATTTCGAATTTTTAAGAGAAGCGTACTTTTTTGGAAACACTTTCCTACTTTGGTATAATATACGTCGTCAGATTGTCTCTGTCATATAAGAAAGAAAACAGTGTTACTCTAATATATTGGATATGAAATTCGTAAACAGGTAAAGCCAATGACTAAATTTCAGAAGAAAAATCTATAATTTTTCCAGACGATCGAGCCAATCGTGTGGTCTAAGACGTTAGACCAGCGTCTCCAAAATCGCACGTTCTAATTCCTCCTGGGGCAAGGATGTCTGTGGATTGTAATAAGCACTGAATTCATGTAATCGTGACGTGCCGAAGTCGAAGTTAAGTTTACGAAGTTTTACTATAATTTTTCCATGGTAAGAAACATATAAATTTAGACAAAGCACCAATTTTGACATCTTAAGATATTTACTGCAGAATTAAATAAATCCAGCAATATTTTATGAACCCTTAACAACAAGGAAATATTGAATAGTGCTGGGTTGTCCTGGTGATTCTGATGGACGTTGCTAGGTGAGGTTGAGCTGTTGCAATCGAGATATTATATATCTCCTGTGTGTATGTATCTATTGTGAAACATACCTATTTTCTATAGTGATTGTGAAGTTCGTGTGCTCCTATCCCAAGATTTCACTATGTAAGTATCCTTTTTTTTCTATCTTGTTTACCATCTTTCATATATATATATATATATATAATAAATCATGGCCATATTCAATCCACTACTGGATGAGGCCTCTCCCCGGAGGAAGAAGTTGGTCTACTGCTCCCACGCTGACCAGACGGGTTGGGAGAGGAGAGCCGAAGCTCTCACTGTGATCGCCACTGTCTTTTATTCACAGCAGCTCTCCAATTGTCCTCACGATGCTGGGTGAACACCGAAATTTTGAGCCCCCAACGGGAATCGAACCCGGGACCGCTCGCACAGAAGTCGAGCGCGCTACTGACTAGGCTAGGAGGCTCATATATAGGCCCAGACTTTGTAACGTACTTCTAAATGAATGGCAGACATATTGAAGAAAATCATTGATGTATAATGACATACGATTTATAACACTGATGTTAATGGATATCAAATATGAAGGAGCTTGTAATTAAATACTGAAGCTACTAAGAGATTTGCTGATCTATATGAACTGATGCTAATATTATGAAAGATGATTGATGTGTTATGTTGTTATGATCGGATGCAATTTACTTATGATGATAATCAATGCATGAGAATAAAGTCTATGAATTACCTTTGGGAACAAATACTGTTTGGTGTTTACTAGTATGGTTATAGTTAGTTATAGCTTGGCAGTTGTTGGACAATCTGAGAAATACGTAGTAAACGGTTGTTTTAATTGGTTCCTCGTTTATATATTAAAATACTTTATGAATCCACTCTGCACGGCTTTAGATACCTTTCCGACATCCTAGATAATACTGGCCTCACAGGCACACTCATCTTCTACGAATTATTACAAAACAGTTCATTTTCTATGATGTTAGTAATATTTTAATACTACGACTAACGAAAACATTCAATTAAAACATACACACTTATTTATTTTTCCAATGCCTTATTAAGAAATGTCGCAATCCCCTCTATTAATTCAAGACAAAGATAGCAAAGCTATTACTATGAAGAAAAGTATAAATAAACTGACATAAATATTAAATCTCTCTTAAGCCATGAGGAAAAGATGTTTCAAATAAAATTGTTAATATATTACGACACTCTTAACAGTTTTATTAGCTATTACACATCGATCCGTTTATCAGTTAATCTTCCTTCGGTCTAACTACAATACTTATACTACATTAGATAAGATTTTTTGCGTTCAATTGACTGTGCAACGACGAACTTCTTATGTGAAGCTAGAACATATAGTTAACGAAAAAATGACAAGAGAGTACATTACTAAGTTAATGCAACATATACACACATTTTCACATTTACAACACACAGCAATTACTATTCATATTTATGCACTTGTAGTTACACAAATTATAAAGTAATATTTCGGCCCATAACTATGTCCATTAACGATCACGAAGGCACAAGGACGTAACAAAACAAAAACCATAGTGAAAGGAGTGATGTTGGTTCCACCTATGGACGATGCATCAAATTACGGAACAACTGGTTAACGTATTTCGTGTATCAGGAGGGAATGATGTAAAGTTTTGTGTTGCAAATGCTTGGCGAATGGATAGAGATTGATGGTGTAGGGAAATTTTATACACTGTGGAAAGGGTAACAGAGATAGATGTCAGGAGACTGAATGTAAATTTCTGCAACACGGAAGGACAGATCTAAACTGATATTACGCGACTGAATTGTGAAAACAGACTGGAGCGTCTGATTTGTTGATTGTGTAAAAATGACAATCGTTGTTAATTCTGAAGTTAAAATGTCCACCTGTTTTTCCTCACATAAAAGGAGTCGCAAAATTCGAAGGTTAGGATATAAATTACTTCGGACGAGTGGCAAATGCCCTTTGGATTTAAGGTGTAGAAGTTATTGGCAGAAATTATTTCGATCAAAGGAAAAGTGATTAAGATGGAGAACATTTACCCACATAGCAGAGTACATCCCTGGGACGTCCCATTTAGATCCCATTAACGTCAGATTTCTCAAGCTCCCATAGCGATGTCCTAAGGACGTCCGTGGGATAACTTTGTGGGCAATACAAACAGTTCATCCCGTATGGAGGTCCCCTGGATGTCCCCCGGAAAGCCGTGCGGGATTACCTACCTGGAATTTCTATAAATCAAATCGACCTTACTATTATTATTATTTAATTAATTATAACTATACGAAGGATATGCCTTCGTATAGTTATACGAAGGATTAATTTTAACTATACGTCCCATGGATGTAAACGGGACTTAAACAGGACGTCCTACGAACGTCCCGATATCCTGCCAGGAGATCCGTCAGATATTCCTGGGACGACATTTTGCTATGTGGGTATCTGGGTCTCAGCATATGTGGGCGTTGGTTTGGGTTGGCAGGGAGAAGGATTCGTACAGACCTAGATAATTTCTGAGATTGAGAGAGGGTGTAGGAGATAAAAAAATCGTCTCGGCAGGAAATATATGAAATATTGATTTAGTGTGTATCATGACATTCTGTCTGATACATTTGAATGATATACTATGTAAATTATTTTTGTTACTTTGCATTTCAATATTCAAAATGTCTTCCTGCTTTGTGAAACCGCCCCTAATCATACTTTATGTAAACTGAACATATAAACCTGGAATTCCAAAAGAGAACGTTTGCTTAAACTAATACTTTTCTCAATAAGACATCTGTCTTCCTTTCATCATGGAGTTATAATTTTAACTGATCTTATCTTAAAACAATCTATTATGACTGTACTTTTATTAAGCAACTCCACAACGGCTTATTAAGACTTTTATTAAGGCACTTACACGTTATTTAAATTTAATTAAATATAACTTTATTTGTAACTTACCAATTCACGTCTCAGTTGAATGAAGAATTGTTTTCTTTTAAAAGAAATCTTCACAATTTTAGACCACGAGAAGGTATTAATTTTTACATTGTTCTGGAATACTACAAGCCCAACAGATGTCACTCCTAGCTGGATTTCTTTGTTTGTTGAATCCTGCAAAGAAAGAAGGGAAATTTCAATAAGAAATTTGTACCAACTACTTCTTTCTACTTACAAATTTCAGTCTTAACTGTTTTAAGATTATAGTAACAAACAGGATAAAAAAATAAATTAATATCTTAATTTTTTGTTAACATACGGGTTTTAAAAACACTGAACTGCTGAACAAGACTATATTATTCGTAAAAATAAATTACACGTAACGTTTCGACCTTCTAGCAAAGATCCTCATCAGACATACACTGAGTCTGTACAAAAATTACACACATATAAATACAGGCCCAAAAATCTACCTGCTCCCTCATTGGCCGAATTAAACCGCCAATCAGAGACGTCCGATCAAGCAGCCTCCCATTGGCCGGAACAATCAGTCAATCAGAGACGCCATAAAACATCCCATGCTAACAAAAGAGAATCAACATGAAGCAAACATAGAGGCCCCTAACACCTCATTTAACATACATATCTCTGTGTTTGTCAACAATAATCTTCCATTCTTTATTAATGCTAAAACCTTTGGTCCAGTTCATTAAGTTATTATCTACTTCTTTTTCTATCCACCAGGCCTCCTTCCATTTTCTAGGCCACATACTATCTTCATGTTCTAACACAATCACTTTTTCCCAGTCCACATTATGTCCTTTTTCTTTTACATGTTTGAATATAGCATTTACTCTCTCTACCATATTTCACATCGCTTTAATGTTGTTTAATTCTTTCTTTCAACAATTTACCCGTCTCTCCAATATACTTCATATCACAATCCTCACAGTTAATACAATAAATTACACCTTTCTGCTCCTTCTTCCCTTTATCCTTTCCTTTACTTCTGACCAAATCCAACAACTTTCTACTACCTTTTCTGTACACTCTCACACCCTGCTTTCTTAACATCTTTTTAATAATCTCTGTGTCCTCTCCTAACCATATAATGCCTTTCCATACCACCTCTTTTTTCCTTCCTCATCTCCTTCTCTTCCCCTAGAATCCACAGTTGCCTTTATGATATCCCTTCTACTATACCCGTTCCTTAAAAGCTTTTACATTATTTTCTACATTCTTGCTACATGAAGATAGTATGTGGCCTAGAAAATGGAAGGAGGCCTGGTGGATAGAAAAAGAAGTAGATAAGAACTTAATGAACTGGACCAAAGGTTTCAGCATTAATAAAGAATGGAAGATTATTGACAAACACAGAGATGTATGCTAATTGAGGTGTTAGGGGGCTCTAAGTTTGCTTCATGTTGTTTCTCTTTTGTTAACATGGGATGTTTTAAGGCGTCTCTGATTGACTGATTGTTCCGGCCAATGAGGAGGCTGCTTGATCGGACGTCTCTGATTGGCGGCTTAATTCGGCCAATGAGGGAGCAGGTAGATTTTTGAGCCTTTATTTATACGTGTGTAATTTTTGTACAGACTCCGTGTATGTCTGATGAGGATCTTTGCTAGAAGGTCGAAACGTTACGTGTAATTTATTTTTACGAATAATATAGTCTTGTTCAGCAGTTCAGTGTTTTTGATCTTAATTGCAAGACGTACAACTATGTTTTGATACAGGTTTTAAATTAATAAAGCCTCGTTCTTATACAGTTTCTGTTTAAAACCATCTTTTGATTCTCCAGAAACATCAACATTAGTAGATAAATTTTGTTGGATATCTCAGCTTGGCTACATTCTATCTACGCAGTCGTGCTATAACCTCTGTTCCTAGATACAGAGCTGTGGAGTCATGTCAAATTGCGCTAACAAGTTCGTTTATATACTTGAAGTACACACATACTACTATAGTCTGAAACACGCCAAAATAAACAGATTCGTTTGTTGTAGTACGTCGTAAGGTCAACAGGGAATTGGAGCGTCAAAAAGAACTTGTGCTGTTGTGATCGTGATACGAAAGTTTGTCAGTGAGCATTGTAGTTTATTCCATTCATTTATTGCTATAAGAAAAGATTTACTACAAATGTACTTCTGTGAATCAGGACCATTAATTGTATTTTATGTCTTAAGTGTGTTTGCTTCTTTGATTTTGTGTATGGTTGAATTCTCTGTATATATATTTTGGTGTTTTTGTACTAAAACATTTTTAAGCATGCCAAACCAAGATATTTTCTTCTATTAATTATCATTATTTAACCACTTAAGCTTCTTGAGGAAAGTGGACATGTGTTCTCTTTTCTTCACGTAAAAAATTAATTTGACGTTATTCGTCTGAACGTTCTGAAGCTTATAACTAAAATTATTAGTCAAGTTATTGTAGACAAAGCAACCATAATCTATATTAGACATCATTAATAAGTATTTAAACCAAAGGAGCTTTCGTTTCTACGTTTATAATACCTTTAAGATGATGTAGGCACTTCAATTTCGAAAATGAATTATTTTACTCCAAGTTTAATATGTTCATTTCAACTTAAAGTTTGAATCAAAGACTACGCTTACATTTTTAATCGTACTGTCTCTCTCTGAATTGGTACATTATCCACTGTTAGGAAATCTACGTTCTACATCTTCATTTTTACCGTTAGCTACGGTACCGATTATTAGTATAAATGATTTGGAGGCATTTAATGTTAATTCATTAGTTTATTATGAGTATGAAGTCATTGAATTCAAGTCTCCCTGGA
>JAGDQP010012296.1:0-26414 GCA_022664845.1 Lepisma saccharinum
ACACTGATTTCGTCTTATTTCACCCTGCCAGAGGTATTTTGTTTGCTAAACACATTTATTTCCTTGTTTGTTGGATCATTTTCGTGTTAGGAGTGCCAAGTTTGTATACAGGATTTAAATAAGCATTTATAACCACCAGAAAATCTTAGTGTCCCGAGTACAAAAATCGAAATTTCAATAATTAATTGCGAAAGTTAGGGACTCGGGCCGCACGAACAGTAAAAAGGATATTAATGTTCAAGCATTTCTCGAATGCTAGTAAAAAGATCAGATTTTTAAAAGGTGGGTTTTTGAGAAAATGGCGGCTTAATGTATTTTTAAGCTTTTCATGACGCTGTAACTTGAAACGTAACCATCAGAAACGCAAAACCCTTTACAGTTTTAACACACCTTATAGAGGTGCTTATGATGGTGCAAGCTAATGGTCGTACGACCCATGGGTACCGGGACCGAAAAAAATGTATCTAAAGTTAGAAAAAAAATCTCAAAAGTTAGCAACATTGCAAGTTAATTGTGCGATTCCTATTGGAGCATCAGGGAAATTTTTAACCCCCACTGAATCATACTACTTTGTTTTCTTCCTACCATTCAGCTTATGCTACTAAGTACATTAGTTTCTCCGTAATACACTTTTAAATTTGACATAATTTTTGCTTAATTTCGAACTACTTGTGCTGAGGCCGGCCAGTTTGAAAGGTTATAAATCGAAGGATTAGTAAATGAAAAAAATGTGGGTCTAATAATTTTGCACGTAAATCCCATATAAAAAATATGAATGTAATCTCAGACAGTCGTGTGGACCACCCTAGACGATTTGAAACGGAATCAGTCATTACACATTGGCGGCACCCCATATTCATTATTAATAATTCCATCCTTGCATTATTCATAAATTATTGAACATACGAACGTGAAGGTTAGGTGCGGTCATGTATGTTTACACTCTTTGTTACGCTCGTAATGCACAAACATGCGCCATTTAAACACTGCCTTGCATTTCTCGTAAATCATCTTAAATTAGTGAACATACGAACGTGGAGGTTAGGCAAGTTTTGGTGCGGTCATGTATTTTTACACTCTTTGTTACGCTCGTGATGGACAAACAAGCGCCATTTAAATACTGCCTTACCCGCTTCCACATGACAACAACTGTAACTCTATGCCAAAAGTCCCTTCCGGCGCTGTACATACAATGCGTCTGAAAACATCAAAAACTCAGTACAACAACATTTTTTAATGTTACCCACATTACAATTTCGCTCCCATTTCATCACAAACAACACTCAATTATCTCAATGCATTCTGTAAATTTCTTAAGATTGGTCCGTCACTACAATACTTAACCCCTGCCTAATTTCATGTTCCTGGGATACCTCATACCTGGAAATATTAAATGCCCACGAGCCCTAATCTTACCCCAAAATCTCATATTGCTGTAGCCCCACGAAGTGAAAATGAAGAAAAGGGTTTAGTTCAGTATACGGTATCCAACTGCGAAAGGTGTGCGCTAACCAAACCTGATATGACCTAACTTATTCTAACCTAACCAAACAGGAAAAGTGAAATAACTTGAATCTGAAAAGCCTTAAAGGAAGCGGATGCCATATATCGAATAAATGCCGAATAAAACATTGAAATATTTACACGTGATATGCAAATATACATAAGCCCGATAGATTGGCTCTAAATCTGTATGCTAGTGAAAATACGTATTAAAAAAATTGTGATGAGTGTTTAGCGACTGAACAATTTATTGTCTCACGTCCAGTTCAAGCATCGTTGTGAATCAAGTAACGGTAAACACACTATAACAATGCAAGTAGACAGAAAATACCTACCAGGACACTTGTGAAAGGCGCTTTGCTTTTCGATAATACACTTCTGATCATCGTGCAATGATGGAAAACGCAATGTGAAGCACCAAGCCACCAACGAATTGTTGTCAATTCCTCTATGAACTAAAAGGAGGTATCCAACGTCTAATTTTCGTGAGTTGTACCATATTCAAGCAAGAAATTTTATAATTATATTACATTTCCTATACTTTTACAAGTACAACACACGCACACCTCTTCTCTACTGTTTTGGGTGTTTTTTGAAGAAGCACTTTTTCATGCTTTGATACATAACTGAACATTAGGTGATGGTCATAACAGCTGATTTACTGTGAAATGTAGATTGAATTTCACACAGTCGATCAGAAATAATACTTAAAACAACTGCAGTAGCTTATTGTTAATTATGAGACGTATATAAACAGAGAAAAATCAATAACTTCTATCTAAAAGCAATACGTAGAGGTCGATGAAAAAAATGAGAATATATTATGCAAAAGGTAATACACTTGCTTGGTACAAACCACATTAAGCTGCCCTACACTTAAATATTCAACAATTTAATATTTATGGTCAAATTTGGTATTGAAATTCACATGTGGATATTATTAAACCCAAAGCCAAATTATATGCATATAGGCTGAAAACATAGAGATATAACACTTGCAATAAGCTGATAAAACGAAAAACTGAATAAGGTTTATTTACATAAGATGAGACGATTCAAAACAAAAAAGTTAAATAATTGACATGCGTAAAGCGCGCGCCGCGTGCTCATTCGCGGAGATAATGGGAGAACTTAGAAAAAGTGCTTGCACGTGGAATTGAAGTGTCAAGTGAATTGTGATATAACTTTGTTCAACGTGAATAATACGAAGTGAAAAAAAAAGTGCATCGTGCCTTCCAGACAAAAGAACATCAGTGAAATTAATCGTAATTGAGCAGTGATAAAAAAAAGTAAAATCAGTGAAAGTTTTTAGTTCATATACCAAGGTTGGTTGCTTCGGCATCCTTCGCAAGGAGTATGCCACGACCACCTGACAAACTAAAAAGACAACAAAATACTAAAAAATCTAAAGTGACAACAATTCCAATCAAGAAACTTAGTGTTACCACAAAAAAATCCAAAACTACCCACTCCAAAACCGGAAGTACCAATCTTAACAGCAGTTACTACCGATAATATTGAAATAGTTGATTACGTTACCGTTGAAGTAGACGACTCTAAATGTGATAAACAATCTACCGGTACTACCCAAAACATAGTGCAAGACACATTAAGTAACTATGAGAAAAAACCACAATATCCCAACGATTACCACATGACAGATGCTGAAACCGGTAAAAATCAAGAAGAGAACACTGCTCATACATCTACCTTGAGCACATCACCTAACAAAGATAATAGTCATATGCCACATTTGCAATCAAGAAATAACTCTGAACCGTTGGAAAACATAGATCATGACAATGAAACTCACGATATAGAAGATAGGCAAACCCAATCTAACCAAATCTCTCATAGCATCAAAAGATCCCGATTAGAAAACTTTTTGGACGATAACTCTGTTCCACACAAGAAACCCAACAATACCGAAACTTCCCCAACTCCTACCACAGCCACCTACAAAAGTACTGACCTAACCTATCCCGAAACCAACCAAGGCCCTTTTTACGTAATAGTTGCAAAACGCAATTCTACACTACACAACGGTAATATCCTTCTCTTTAGCAACTCATTAAGAAAACTAAACGTTACTATTAAATTCTTAAAAATGATTGGAAATAATAGTGCTAGATTAGAATTTCATACAGGGCAAGACGCAAACTCATTCATCAAAAACAAACCACTGTTAGACCAGCTTGATATTACTACACACATTCCAAACTCTTTAATACACAAACAAGTTCTTATATACGGCATTAACATTGATATCACAGAAGACGAAATACTTGCTGCAGCAGACCCTTCATCACACATAATATCCGTTACATGGCTAAACAAATCAATAAAAAACTCCGACAACACATACACACAGTATCCGACCAAAATAATACATCTAACCTTACAAACGCAAAACATCCCTTCCCACGTTTACATTTTAAACCATAGATTTGAAGTTAAACCCAAAGTAAATGCAATTAAACAATGTCAACACTGTTACAGATTTTCACACGTAACACGATTCTGCAAAGCCAAACCTCTCTGCGCAGCTTGCGCCCATCCAAAACACGAAGGCAATTGCACTGATCCCACTATTTGCGTCAACTGCAGACAATCACACTCTTCCACTGAACAAACCTGTCCTTTCCGTGAAATTGCACGAGAAATAGAACGAGAGCGCGCTTATAACGGACTTTCGTATCATGACGCTAAGGAAAAGATAATGAAAAACAGGCAAGGTCCACTTAACTTTACACTGCCCACCTCTATACATGACTTTCCCCCGCTCCCCCGTAGTGCAGACACAACAGTACCTTCTTCCTCCGCACAATCCTCTGAACCTAACTATTCAAACCCACTCAACACTAATAAAACCTCCACCTTACCATCTCCAGAACAAAATAAACAAGAAATCCGAAGTGCCGGCTACATTAATGTATGCTGGAAAAGTGTCCCTCCCGTCTCCCACGAATCCTATGCCTCAGCAGCGCAAAAGCTTCCTCAACCATTCCGCCCCTACTCCATACAAGAT
This sequence comes from Lepisma saccharinum, assembly GCA_022664845.1. Classification (NCBI taxonomy): domain Eukaryota; kingdom Metazoa; phylum Arthropoda; class Insecta; order Zygentoma; family Lepismatidae; genus Lepisma; species Lepisma saccharinum. Next base: position 4,532 of record JAGDQP010012296.1, read on the forward strand.
ATCATTCCTCATACTTTACAGAACTCTCCCCCCCGCTCCTCCTGCTACCTTACATAATTCCAAAACCAGTCCCTCCTTGGAACCACATCCTAAACTCCCTGACCATCCAGATCAACCTTCCACAACAGCCCCAACCAATCAAGAACCACAAAACAAAAATTATCCCAAACCTAACCTCCATCAATCCCACATACCATCCAAACCATTACTAGTCCAACTTTTAAGACTCATCGGATCACTAATCAACTCATTACAAGAACAAGAAGACATACATAGCATAAAAAAAGTCTTAAGATACTGCAATGAAATTCACGAATATATAATGAACTTAGTACAACAGCTAGACGTAACAGAAACAAGTACTTAAAAAAAATGGTTAAGATACTCCAATGGAATCTTAAATCAATAAAACAACGAAAAATATTTCTTCTGAGTCTAATGCAAGAACAAAAGCCAGATATATTATGTTTATCCGAATTATGGCACTATAACGAGAGATCGCTGTATCTAAAAAATTATAACTATATAATTTCAAATCCTTTTCCAGGATCCAAAGGCGTGGCCATATATGTTCACACCTCGATTCCATTCCAAAAAATTAAAATATCAGATAATAACGTACTTACCCAACACTACAACGTTGAAATAGTTGCCATCCAATTTCAGATCAGCAAAAAGACTTATACTCTTATCAACTTATACATACCATCAAGTCACACATCTCAACATATCACAATGCAAAATTTCAATACTCTCAACAATTACATGACGGGGCCTACAATTATAACAGGAGACCTCAACGCACATCACACCTTGGTTGGCGGTAAAAGAAACGACCGTCTAGGAAACACAATAATCGAATGGTCTAATAACACTGATTTAACCGTTATCAATGATGGAAGTATGACTTTCTTTCCCCCGAACAACAAATCCCCCACTGCCATAGACTGGACACTCGTATCATCCTCCGAAGCTTCTAATATATATTGGCAAAGAGCACTCGATTTATATACTAGTGATCACTCTCCGAACTTCATTACAATACAATGTCATAACACACAGAAAATAACCTCACATACACAATCTACTCCTATTACCCAGTGGAATCTAAAAAAAGCTAATTGGAAAAAGTTTAATACACTCTCTGAACTGTTCCTCAAAGATAAATTTCAAGAACCTACAAACAACATACAGTACGAAGACTTCATAGAACAAATAAATTTAGCACTGACGCTTTCCTGTCCCCAATCAAAAAAAGTAACAGGTACTACCACAGCTCCATACCTAAAATGGTGGAATGAAGAATGCGAACAAACGAAAACTGCGAGAAAAATAGCTTTCCGCAATTATATTTCTTGCCCATCTGACGATAACTGGATTAAATACAAGCATGCCACAGCACAATCCAAAAAATGTACTCTTCGCAGCAAACGCATTGCATGGCAAGAATACTGTGCTCAAATGCATCATCAAACAAGCATTAAATGCGTTTGGCAAAAAATTCGTTCTATAACCTCCCCCAAAATAACAAAAATGCTCCCATTAATAACTACATGGAAACAGCAATTCATACAAAAACTACAAGGACAAAATTTACTTCCCCCACTCCAAGCTCCTTCAATATATAATTCATTAAATCCAAAATGCAAATCAGCAACAGGTCTCTATAAACCCATAACAACATATGAAATATCGGAAATTCTAAAATATACGAAACAAACTGCACCCGGCACGGATGACATTACCTACAAAGTATTACAAGAACTCCCCCCCATAGGTATAAAAATACTCTCACAACTATTTAACAATTTCATAAATAAGGCAATCATACCTAAATCATGGAATAATCATCTCACCATACCCATACTAAAACCGAAAAAAAAACAAGATCTTGCATCTTCATACCGTCCCATAACACTTACGCCTTGCATTTCAAAAATATTCGAACGACTAATTTTAAATAGAATAAACTGGTATCTAGAGGGCCAGGGGTACTTCCCCCCTCAGCAGCTAGGTTTTCGACACAACAAATCCTGCTTAGACGCTATTCAAATTTTAACTCAAACCATTCAGGCCGCAATCAATCACCAACATATAGCTTATGTAGCTTTCTTAGACATCTCAGCAGCATTTGACAGCTTGAACATCAACATCCTCACCACAATCCTCCAACAACTAAAAATACCTTACAATTATGTCAAAATTATTTGGAAACTACTAAAATCACGGAAAGTACAAATCAAATTTCCGGATGAAATCTACGGCCCCTTTACCGTCAACCAAGGTGTCCCACAGGGCTCGTGCCTTGCTCCAACACTTTTCAACATCTACTTATTAGACTTACCTAAACAAATCAATCCTACCGACCAAATTTTAATTTATGCAGATGACATCTGTTACATCAAAACAGTGCCTAAACATAATGAACAATATTTCCGAGAATTTGAACTAGGATTACAAACAATCAAAGATTGGCTCTTCAACAGAAATCTCAATATCTCAGAAGAAAAAACAAAAATAGTAATATTTTCCAAACAAAGACATCTTAATAAACATCTACCTCAAAGATTAACTCAATATGAAATCGCTACAGAATCAAAATATCTGGGAATACACTTTACAGAAAACCTAAACTGGGATCGACAAATAAAAGCTCTTAGAACCAAAGGAGAAAAAATATACAATTTATTCAAAATGATAGCAACAACCAAATGGGGTGCATCTCCAGTAACGATGCTACTAATGTATAAAAATCTTTTTATAGCCTCCATAGATTACAGCTTGATCGCAATGACAAATCTCAAACAACACAAATTGACATCTCTTGACGTCATTCAACGCAAACTACTTCGCAAAGCGCTGGGATTGATGCCAAGTAGTCCAAATGTATTCACATACTCTGAATCTGCCGAACTACCCATCTCTTTCCGACAAAAATACATAATCGGAGAATTGCTACTTAAAAACAAATCACAAACAAATCACCCAACACACAAACATCTCGCCAAGTTATATGAAGTTCACGAAACACACCGAGAAAAGAACCACATCAGCCCCTACAACCTCTGGATAGAACAAAGTCTACAACTCTCAGATCTTTTCGATCTTCTAATACAAACAACCTACAACCCGATATTTACCTTACGATACACTACAATGCCAAGAATAAACATAAGCATCCCAAATTTCAACTGCATGGCACAATATAAAGAATGCTGGCCAGATTACTACCTGCTATACACAGACGGCTCGAAAATCCTCGAAAAAGTTGGTTCGGCATTATATGACCCTCAAACACATTACGCCCAGGAAGTAAGACTTACAGACCACGCATCAATTTTCACCGCAGAAATATACGCTATATATCTCGCCCTCCAATACTCTCAGTCTGTAGGACAACAAAAAATACTTATATTAACAGACTCCCAAGCAGCGCTTCACGCTCTTAATTCGAAGGAAAAAAACTGTTTAAAATTTCCCCACATATCATCAACTGCTTATATACTGTACAAATACTACACAATAGAGGAGTAAAAATAGAACTAACCTACGTAAAATCACACAGTTTCGATAAATATAACTGCATAGTAGATTTACACGCAAAAAACTCTTTAAAATCAGAACAAAAAAAAGAAATAAGACTTCACTGGGAGGATTTGCTCCCCAGAGTAAGGAAGAAAATTTACGAAGACTGGGCAAACTGGTGCCACAACAATCCTCAAACTATTCCCACCTTAAACAGAGCTTTTCTAAAATTTAATCATCATAAATCATGGTTTCAGAAAACTAAAATGGAACGGTCACTCATAGTACTATTCAATCGACTACGTTCAGGACACTCCACTACTCAAGCCCATCTTCACAAAATAAAACTAGCTCCAACACCATATTGTGACTGTAGCACTGAAAATTATGTGAATGACGTTAATCATATTTTATTCCAATGCCCCAAATTCCAAAACCCCAGAAAAAATTTACTGAACACAATTACAAGACTTAAAATTCCTCTCCCCACATCGATAAATGCCCTTGTACATCAACCAAACAAAAAACTGGGCTATATATTGCAATCATTTTTAAGAAAAAGTAGTATTGACGTGTAAAAATTACTTATGAACCACAGTATCCTTCTATTGCTCATGAATACATAAAAAGGGACCTAACCTTGTATTTTTTTTATTTTTTTTCCCTTCTCTCTCAAAGCTCCTAGCAACAACGTTAAGATACCCAAAACCTTCCTATATACCTTCCTTTACAACCTGCACTAATTCTCAATTTCAAAACAACAACCTATCTCAGATATGAAGGCTAATCTACGGAAAATAAGGAGTAGAGGCACAGTAATCCACATCTTCCAACGCTCGTAAACAAAAACAAAAGAGCACATTACACTTAAAACTTACGGAACAGAAGCACTGAAATACACATCTAGAAACACTTTATTAACACCCACAAGAAATTCTTCATCTCGCTCTGCCCCATGATTTGCATACAAAAAATAATAATAATCCTCCGTGCACTTATGGTTTTCATACCTGTACTCTGCACATTGCCACCATTTCCACAATTACCACTTGCATACAACTGAGAAAGCACTATAAGTATCTCCAAAAGCTATCTGTTAAGCAATACTGGCAATACCAGTATTTACACAGAACAATTAATCCACACTCGAAGCCAATAACAGTGTTCCATTCTTTGTTTACATTACAACCTATTTGTATCTACCACAAAAACAAAGACGAATCAATCAAATTTTCCCCTTACAATCCCGAAGCAAAACAAACTGCTAAGGAAAGAAGTCTGTGAACCCAAGTCAGTAACTATCAAAACAAGAGAGATCTAAGGAAAACTACAGCCAACAACTGCTTTTACTACAATCAGTGGAAAATACTAGTTAACTCTTGTCAGTGCAAAATGAATGGTTTTTTAAAAAAATCATAAATTTTAAAAGTTTCACATTTATATTATATCCTGGCCAAGTCTGCTGGGCTTCCCTGTAGCAGAAGGCCACCATAAGGAGAGTGGAGTGGAGTGGAGTCATTCGCGGAATCGCGGTAAACGTAAAAATACAGAATAATAGAAGCTGTGCTGTGAGTTTATTAGAAATATTTGTGGGGGGATTGAGTGTGGAAAATAGCAAATAATGTTCGGGGAGAAAGCATTGGAGCTGATAAAAGAACTCGATAGATCTCCAGATAACATGCCTGCATTTAATGTGAGTAAAGCGTACTTTGGCTCAATCAAATGTATTTATTGCAGTAGCTCTATTCTGTTTGCAGTGGCTTGGCTGACGATTTCGAAATAGATGTGCACGTAATTTCCTATTTACTAAAGAATTATAGTAACAGAGTAATTCCCTATATTAAACTACTTCAAATTTTACTTTTGTTTCGGATGCGTGGAATTCATATTGTGATGTTTAGTCATGAAAGTGGTGAGTCAAGGACAAGTGTATAAGCGTATGTGTGTCCTTGCACTCATATCATCCCTTGATTTTTACATCACATTCCACACACTTCGCGCCTCAATAAGGAAAGCGACAACTTTTGAAATAGATTTAATGTCATGGTATACGGTAACGGAAGTAACTAATATACGGAATTTTGTCAAGGACGTAGATAACTGGTCCACCTTATGCTATTGCATGAAGAAAGTTTTATTTTATTAAGAATTGTCCAATGTTTCTTATTCCGCAGACATCCACGACATTGAAGAGTGAAACTTAAAGTTGACCTAAACGTTGCGGGGAAGTTCCTGAAGAAAAGAAAATCATTCAAAGTTCAGTTCCTTATTACATGTTTTCATCGGAGGTCTGTGGAAGTGTGCAAAGGCAAAATATAACAGAGTTTCGAGTCATAGAAGTGTGAAATAAAAAAGTATCCCAGAAAATAAGGACTGTTCTGTACCCTCGCCCTTTTATTTCAAAGTTTCATTTTATTGTTTATTTATTTGTAGCCTATTTAATTATTTATTTATCTAAAATATTTTTTTTGCGCCTCAGATCAGTTTCCTTGTTATGTAATTTGCTGTTACAACTAGAGTTGGCTACTGCTTCATTGTTCCGAAGCACGACAAGCCAACTGTTCTGAATCTTTGGGTGTCAAGCGAAGCAGCGACCGCCGCACGGAGCCGATACTCGCAACCACTGCTTCGTCCTGCGGGTGGAAATGTTTCGATACACTCGAGTTGTGTTTCATCTTCGTTTAGTTCATGTCTTGCTGCCAAGTATATAATTGGAGCTAGCGACGGTGGGATGAGGTTCGTAGGCAGAGGAAACAGTCCACGACAAGAACCATATGGTAGTAATTTTTCACTCAACCAATGAAGGGAAAAGGGGACGAAATAAGAGAAAATGACCGTTCCATCACAGAGGAATTGGTTCTATGTATTCTTCAGAGTCCAGACTCAGAAAATTAAGGGGGCGAGAACGGAACGTTGTGCAGTATCAGGACCCGCTATAGTAATCTTAGGGTTCAAATATTTTCATCTTAGGTGCAGTTTGATATTGAGTAACTTCCAGCCACAAAAGACGTGTATATAAAGAACTAAGGAAGAGCATAAACCATTTTAACATCTCTCAGTGGAATTTATGTTGTTAAAATATTTTGATGTCTGCTTTTCGATTTGTGTGTCAGCAATTTATAAGACATTCAATCCCTCCCGCGAAAGAAGTGTCCTTTGTTACTTATGACATTCTGTCATCTTTGGCTCAGTCCGAGATGGGTTAGATATCTTGTAGAGCTTTGAGGCACAATCTCGGCATTCATTCTGTGTAACTGGAAAACCTCAGGGGTGATCGCCGCTGCCCATTACTGATCCGAGGTCTGCAACGTTACTGCCTGGGCCACGAGGGCTGAGTGGGAAATGTCTTCTGTTTATTTTAATACTCGAATAGCGCCTGTATAATGAAGAGGTGACTTAGCGGAAGTGTGCTCGCCCCTACATTAGGCGAATCCCACTACATAAATAACGTTTGAATCTGTATAGGAATGTACTATAAATAATTTCAGCGAAAACTTAATAAAATATCAATAGGAGGTTAGTGTACCGAGCGGCCGTGGTTGAGCGGTGTTGGCTTACCATTCAGAAGTTCGTGGGTTCAATCCCAGCGTCCGACCATCCTGACAGTTTTTTCCTCAGTCACAACAGGCATATTCCGGGACTTCCGCTCTGGTCGACACCTACCCTAATCCTTATCCCTTCCCTATCATGACCTAAGCCTTGAATACCTAAAGGTCATAAATAAAATGCAAATATTTCGGTGTGTAATGATGAAAAAATGTTTTGTTCATGCCATTTTGTAACCGAAGATGGAATGTTGGTTATTCAGATCAAAACCTTTTTCTCTTCCCGTTAAAAGTGGTTTTAAACACGCGCAATCAGTTTCAAATACATGCATATAAAGAAAGTACTAGGAAAGGAAGAATAGCAATTTTTATATCTTCTTAACCTGTGCGTCGTCGTACATGCTTTTATATGCAGCTGATAACGAAAATATATCCTCCTCGAAAGTTATCCATTCATGTTCATGCTTTATTTACCATCGCAGTAAGCACATAGTTCTACTATTTACTCAATCTACATAAATTCTTTATTTAAAAAAATGCGTACTGTAGCATAGTCCTTTAATTCATCGTGTTTCGTCTGTGTTTGGAAACGATCGCGAATCAGTGTTTCAAGTCTTCTCTTCAGAAGCAGATGTTTCGTGGATTCGTGCACCAACACAGCTTCATCCATCTTGGGAAGAATCAGAAGCTTCGTGTTTCGAAACAGTGCTTCGGAACAGTTTAATGAACCGAAGTTCCCAAGCGTAGTTACAAGTTTGTTATAGCGTTCTGCTTGACTAGGGGCTGTGGCCTGTGAGCGAAGGACTGTGATTGGTTAAAATTTGTTTGGTTTTGGAAAGTAAACGAATTCTGGGACGTGATTGGCGGAAAGTGTAGAAAGGATCTCTTGGCCTTCTGGTGCTTCGTACTTTTAGTGTTGATTAGTGTTTCGTCTAAAGAAGATATCATTAGAACATAGAAATTGTAGTGCTTGCTGTGTATTTTTTTTAATAGTTAAATGTAATAGCCTTGTCAGCATGTTTTAATTAATTGTGGATTAAAATAAGAGTGGAAAAGCTGAAAGTCTTAGGACCTATTTATTTGCATACGTGTTCAGGAAACGCACACATGCTTCGCATATCATGAAAAAAATAAAATATCTGTCCTTTTCTAACCCATCTTCGCCTTCTCGATATGCTGTCCATGATTTTTGTAGTAAAGTACGTGTCCTTCTTAACAAAGTGACACCATTAGTATTCCTCCCTTGCCGCCGAGACATTCCATCCCATCACAGGTCCCGTCCGTAGGACGTCAACTTCATTCGATGGGAAGCAAAAGCACACCATCATAAGTTCAACTTGCCTAGAGACCAGGTCAGGACGATCTTCCTTCAGGCAGAACACCTATCATTATTTCGCCCACAGAACTAGGATTGTCTCTTCGGACTCGGACAGTAAAATCTCCGAACGTTGGACAGTCCGAGTCCTGCTTGCGAGCCAACCATCTCAGATTTACACGAAACTTCGTAGGATGGTAGATGATATAAGTAATGTAATAATAATAATAACCATCGGCGTTACAGACCGATAGGTCCTGAGCCTGCCCCAATACCATGAGTGACGGCCCAGCCACGAACAGGCTTATTAGTGGTTTTCTAGACCCAGTGGCCGTCACGTCTTTATTCACGTGACTCCCCAGTTTTCCTCGCGACACTGGGTGGATACCGAAAAGTGAGACTCCATCTGGGAATTGAACCCGGGACCACGCGGACAAGAGTCCAACACTCTAACCACTAGGCTATGTATTCCCTTATAAAGTAATGTAAATATGTAAAATATTATCCCTCAGTGATACGCGGTACTATTACAGCAAGGCTGTCAACATGAGAAAAAATGTAAAAAAAATATGCACACAAGGTCACAACCATCATAACTTTGGTTCCAATTGTGTAGAACACTTCATTTGGCCTTGTTTTTGAAGGTAAGGAAACATAGTTTTGTAAAGGAATTCTATTACAGAAAAATAATGCATTATTCATTTCAAGGTCACATGATGTAAACATTGACCTTGAATATCTAAAAGAAGTATGTCTTCATTTTTTTCGGAATGAAGCACATTATATAGTTAAATTCAATCTATCTTTGGTGCAGGTTTCATTTTGGGTTGACTGGGAACAGGAGTAAATAGAAATATTCAGTATGAACTTACACCCTTCTTGCACTAAACATGGATGGTGGCAAGATTATGCATGTTTGAAAGTCTCTCACTTGCTGTGTAGTTCCCAACTGGCTGTAGCTGTTGTGTGGTAAACCAGTAGTACAAGGGGCTGATACAATCTTTGTAGACATATACTTCTGTGAGTCGCAGAGTTGCCGGAAGGCAGATTGTGTCAATTTTCACCTTTCAGATTTGAAACATAGATAATATTTTATTAACTGATATGTTTAATAGTGTAGGCATTAAACTACACTTATTATTTTTGTGAGACATACTTAAAAAAAAAAAAAAATGAAAACCAATTCTTTGCAAACTGTGCATGTTTATCAGTTCGTAGCATAGAAGATACCCTGGTAAGTAGAATAATTCGAGAAGTGTGTGAATAAGACATGCATACAAAAGGCATTAAGGCACAGTACTGCAACCCATTTCGTATAAAAGGACACAGCAGCAGTAAGAAACATGCAACAATGAACGATTGAAAAATTACTACATTTGACTAGTGATCAAATGTGTGATTATGTAGGAGACAAATTAGTTCGAATGGTCAAAGAAAACGAAGATTATATTCCATTGTGGTTAGTAATCCGGAAGGAAAGAGGCAGTTGGGAAGATCGAGGCGTCGTTTAGATGACAATATTAGATGCGATCTTCGAGATGTAGATCTTCTTATAAAAGTGGCTTGACCTTGTCCAGCATAGAATCCAATGACGAACGTTTATCACTGCAGCGATGAACTTTCTAATTCCGTAAGCAATAGAGGTAGTTAGTTACTATGACGACCTGAGCCAAAGTTGCCTAAAGACCTTTAAAATTAAATTAAGTTTAAAAATTCAAGTTAGTAGGAAACAAATGAAAGGGGATTCTGTTACTCCTGAGGAAGGTTCAAAGCACGACAATTGATGAGGAAAATGACACAGATGCGGCAAAGTACAAGATAGGATTATCTTAGCAATTATTAAATGGCAGCTTGAGTAGTGTTGGAGCATCACTTATCAAAAGGAAAAGAACGAAAAAAAGGAATGTATTACAAAATGGAAGATATATATTGTATCGGGATGTGTGGCAACCTTGCGACTCACATAAATTGTACCACCCCTTGCACTACTGGCTCACCACGCAATAGCTACAGGCAAATGGGAACTACACAGTGAGTGAGAGACTTTCAGACATGTATGAACTTGCCACTAAGCATGTTCAGTGCAAGAAGGGTATAAGTACATACTGAATATTTTTTATTACTCCTGTTACCAGTCATCCCAAAATGAAACTTGCACCAAAGATAGATTACATTAAACTATGTAAGATACTTTATTCCTAAAAATCGTAAGGTCAAAGTTTACATTATGTGACCTTGAAATTAATAATGCATTATTTTTCTGTAATAGAATTTCTTATCAAAATTATGTTTCCTTAGCTTCAAAACAAGGTCAACATGGATATTCTACCACAATTAGAACCAAAAGTTATAATTTTTTGTTGTTGACCTTGTGCGCTTTTTTTATATATATATTTATTTTTTTACCTTTTTTATCATGGTGCGACTTTAGTTTGTCAATTGTTATTTTAGGATTTTTATGTTAAGGTTTGCTACAGTGAGAGAGAGACTAGGCGCGCACGCAAAAAAGTGATTACAGATGGACAGTGCAAGTAAGACAGACATTGTTAAGTGTTTAACTATTTTCAATGTTTTCACAACAGCAGTGGGCTGTTCAATAACAAACTTTGATCAGAATCAGTATATCATATTTATCATTACTGTATAAACTATTATGTAAGTGTTGTGTATCATTAAATATGTTGCAGTCAAGTAATGTTTTGTTCTACAACATTCCTTCAGACAGTAAGTAACAGTTTAAGCATCTACTCATCTTAGTGATTGAACCAGCACTCCAACAGCATACCAGAGTTATTTATGTACATGGTCCTCCGCAATTTAAAGATACAAAAATCAATCTACATTATAACAATCATGTTAACAGGCTGTATTAGTACGTGTTTCACTGAGGGCAAGTATTTTACATATGTACATTACTATATGTCATCTACCATCCTACGAAGTTTCGTGCAAAGCTGAGATGGTAGGTTGAAAAGTCCATATTCTGTGGTGAACAACTCAAATACATAGTTAACGAAATAATAATGACACATGGCTTTTCGTAGCACTTTTTGGATTGCTGGCTGTCGCTGTGTGTGTAAGGAAGTGATTCTGATAGTTATTTACAAGGAAATTAGTGGTATATAACGTACATGACTCAATAGCTAGCGAAAACTGGACTAGATAAAAAAAAAAAAAATCCCTGATCACTGGGAGGAACCTTGGAGTTCAGTTCAAGGTCTTGAATAAACAAGTAACGCATTACGTTCAAGTTCCTAAAAAGAAATGTTACCCACGTTTCAGAAATAAATTAATCTATGACGTTTTAGGACTTACAGTTCTCAGGTACGCATTGCTATCCAAGTCTGGTTGTACCGAACCTAAAGGAAACTGACCTAACCTTCTCAGACTCTTAATTTAATTTTTCTCAACATTAGTGTGAAATTAGTTAAAACGTAATGTAGAATTATTGGTTGGAACTAGCCAAATATCAACATCGCAACATATTATTTTGATAATATCGAAAAATTAATAGAAAAATATTGTATGGGATCTCTGTGGAATTATTGCCAAAATGAGTTTTCATTTATTTATTTATTGAAATCTTCGTCTTCCTCCGCATCACAAATCTGCTATTGATAAAGATGAGCAGTGTCGTCATTCTCTTCTAAGTGCAATTTTTTTTCCTAGATTCCTGGGTCGGTTGCTCATTTCCTTAGGATTGAATTGAATTTTATTTATGGTCTTTAGGCATCTAAGGCCAGGATAGGGGAAGGGGAAGGATGCGGGAAGGTGTCGGCCAGGACCTATGTTAAAGGAGCCATTCCGGAATTTGCCTAGTGTGACAGGGAAAACCCTGGAAAAAGCCTTAGTCTGGATGATTTGCCGCTGGGATCGAAACCGCAACCTTCCGAATGCTACGTCAACACTCTGTCACTGAGCTATGGCGGCTCGGTACATTCCGTGTAGGTGCAAGTGAAAAAGGATAAGTGTGGACATTCTGTTTTCTTTAACAATTGTTTGTGTTCGTGCACACTACAAGCATACTCAATTTGTTATGGATTGGGTTGAACGCCTCAGATGTAGTGTACAAATTGACCTAGAAAATTTGCAGAAATTTGGATAACGTTTAAAATGTTATCTCAGGGATTTTATACAATTTCACTAATGTATTGTCTGTGTATTTGAAATGTGTAATTCGAGGCGTAGTACTGATGTAATTTCAAAGTTAAAAATTGACGACAAAAGCCTGTAAATCGCTGACATGATATATAAAGTGTATGCAAAGTTGCAAACCAAGTTGTGTTTTAATGCGTATAAATCACTTACATATTTCGAATCTATTGCTGCTGATAGATGAAAGACGCTTAACATGAAGAACGAAAAATCCCTGAAAAAAGAAACTTTTTCATTGAATGATCATTTGCTTATTTTGAATATGGCCAGAACTGAACATAGAAGTTTATTAGCCTGGTATGTGAGCTGATAAAAAAGGTGTTAAAACGTACTGTATATAACAATTATTTTTTTTACGAGTATCAATTTTTTTTCTGTAATATAATCACGGTTCCAACATTAATCCGGAAAAAGCGAGGGAATTTCGTAACTAAAAATGATAAATTTTAAGAAGTGTGGGAGTAGGAAATGTGGGTTGTGTGTTCCTTCCTAAATACATGAAAGTGAGATATCCTTGATAAAGGTGGCAGCTGGAACTAGTTGTGTCAGATTTCTGTTCGAAAACTGTTGTATAGCAGAAATTATTTACAACATGCATTTCTACATAGTGTTCTGGAAATATATTAATAATTGCCTGGAAATGTCAGGGAATTTCGTTCTGGCCAAATGCGTGAGAGCTGGTATGTTCCTTGGTTTTGAATTTTATCTATGGGTATGGTCGGGATAGAGTAGAGGAAGGAGTCGACCATGACTTCAGTTGAAGGAACCATCCTGGTATTTGCCTGGTGTGGCCGAGGAAAAATCGTAGTCTAGATGGTCGGCACTGGTGTCGAACCCAGGGCCTCGCAAGTGCGAACTCAAACGCTCTGCCAACTGAACTATGGCCGTGTTGTTTTTGTTTTACGTTGCTCTGTCTGGCGTCAATTTTTAAGTTAATTGAATTTTAATGTTCATTTAATTGTTTTTTTTTAGGAAGATCTGGTACGGCAGGTTTTGGAAGAGATGCGTGGCTTGTTTGAGCAGAATCAGAAAGATGTGTAAGTATCTTTTAGTATAATTGTAAGCTTTTAGTCGTATGGCTCAGTGGTCAAGGTCGCTGGCACTGAGGAGGGACTCGGTTTTGGTTCTGTTGACTGGCAATTTTGACGGAAGCTTGATAAACTTTTCGTGACTATAACGACGGGTTTTCGGCTGAAGGGGTCTGTTCACCACCAATAAGATATCCCCTAGCTTTTTTGAAATTGATTGTATCTCTTGTTTGTTATTCTTTTCTGTGAGTTGCGTAGTAACGCTTAGGCCAACCCCTGTCATGTGAATACTCATAGTATAAAATCGATGGGAGTGTATGATTTATAGAACGAAGGGCTTGAATAAACACCTTGTATATCCTTGGTAATTACTTCCGTAGGAGTCACTTTAGAACCCAATTTTAAATTGGCATCAGGGAAGACAAATTGCTTAGAAATACTGACATTCGCGCATGTGAATTTTGCCTGCGTCTAGTTACCGTGAAAACAAAGCTCTCTTACACTTTTACACACATTAATGCCGAGCATCAAAGGTGGGTTAGTTAGTTAATCAGATCCGATTGTTTTTTGTTTTTTTTATTATTATTATGATTATTATTATTTAGCGTATTACAAGAACTGGTGCAACCAAAATAGATTTTTCTCCGAAGAATTGAGTACGTAATAAGTATAGGAGCGCTGTATGTTTATTTTAACTAATTAGTACTTGAAGTTTGAAGTGCCCAATCATAGTTGTACTGTTAAAAGAAAATTCGCATTCCGCGCCGCTTTCTAAGTGCTTATCGAAAGTCCGCAACTATCCAAAGCTGGATTTCATAACGAAGTAATTGTGGGATGGTAAAAGGGGATTAATTTGAACCAGTCATATACCTTGGCTAAAAAATCTTGATAATACAAGATACAGGCAGTGTAAATTTTGTAGAATAGTCCAGATTTGGCTAATGCATTCAGGTTAATGTAAAGCAGCGATCTCCAACAAAAGATGGCAGCACTACGTAAGGAAATAATAAGTGAATCTTGCTATACTGTGCATTGTATACAAAAATTTCCGGCTTCCTCGTCAGATGGCAGCACAATGCTAAGATCACGTGATACCGCCGAGAAATGCCATTGGCGGGAAATTATTTTCATTGGCTAAGATGTCAAAGAAGTATTCGACCATAACAGTCGGTTATGTTTCATAAGAAAATGTTTAATAAATTTCTATATTGGTTTATAGTCTTTTTTTATTCTTTAGAAATAGATTGCTCTTTATCTAGTCGTTACCTTCTAAACTTGTGTTTTCTTTTCTCTTGATTTTATTTTCGTTTTCTTCATTGTTGAAATCGCTTGATTGTTGTGAATATCAAAACAATGAAGCTTTTTCAACAATGAACAAAAAATAAAATAAAAAATCTACAGTGATTGAACTCTTGAATTGGTTATGCCGAAAATCCAAACTCAACCAACTTCCAACGTATTTTCAACATTCGATAACATAATGAAAACTCAAGCATCAGTGGTACATATTCGACTGAAGGTTTATTTCCCTTCCATTGTTGGATAGTTACCATAAAGAAGACGAAGACGAACTGTCTTCCCTGAAAATTAGAACTCTCTAGAGTTGAATTTGTAGAAGTGGCATTAACATTTCGTGCAACGATAAAAATACATTAGACATATACGGAGGTTGTGCTGCCAACTTTTGTTGGAGATCGTTGCTTTACATTAACCTTCATATTGCAATATGTGTTGAAAAAAATGCGAACTGTAAGGTTTCAGGAAAATATATCTTGGAAGTTCTAGGTTCAGGATCTCTTGTTGCTTTATACGGTAGTTACAAAGTATTATTACAATATTTAAGTACTTTTAATGGCGACAGATATGAAGATCGAATCTACGTAGGAATTTCAGTGGAGGTATCTAAGTGTTTGTGATTTGAGCATTGATGGCCAGTAATCAATTTACATTTCATACCTTTGATCAAAGTCAAGAAATAATTGATGCTTAGCTGGAATTATTTAGTTTATCTTGCAAAGCAAGGGATGTTTCAGAGCGAAAAACAAGTAGGTGTACTATTGACATCTGTAGATGCTTCAGTATTCAAAAAAATAAAAGTACTTACACATCCTAAGTCTATTGATGAAGTCACGTACAAGGATGTTGAAATAGCATTACTTGCAGCATATACTGAGAAAACTAACATCGCTACTTATCGATTTTTATTCCATCTGAGATGAGACAAATTCCTGGACAATCAATTAAGGAATATGTATCAGCATTACGAGCACATGTTTGTAAATTTTAATTTTGGCTCATTTGAACCTCAGACTTTGAAAGATCAACTAAATCTGGGTGTAACCAGGGTGTCTACCACCCTGGAAAACCTGCAATACTTGGATTATTTTATCAATTTGGAAAACTCAGGGAAATATATAATTTATGAGGTAGACGTGTCGACAGTTGGTAAGAGCACTGGCCCAGCAAGGTGGAGGTCGTATGGGTTCGATTCCCACTGCTGACCGGAATTTTTCAGTGTGTTAAAATCCTCTATTTTAAAGAAATTGTCTTTTCACTGGTGAAATACCAATGATGTACAAGATACTTGGACATTAAAAAAAATGTCATTGCGTATTATTTACATGTTCCACTATACTAAGAACTGTCATGGAAAACTCAGGGAATTTGAAGTCAGAAAATTTGTAGACACTGTGTGTAACTGATAACACGTTGCTTAAACGTTTGCATAGGGAGATGATAGGTTGGGACGAAGCTATAAGGATTGCAAGTCAACACGAAGCTGTTGATCGTAATAGCAGATTCCTTTCTTCGAAAATTCTTCTTCTTTCAATTTTGTTTATGTGTTTTCGAATAAATAAATGTCATAAAAATACACAGAAAGGCAGAGGGTGGATGTTGTGGTGAGCCTTTTTGTATATTTTTTTCTTTTATTTTTTTATACAACTTTTAGCTAACAAAGATTTCCTAATCTTAGAAGCTAAAATATACACTAGAAACTCAAGAAATTCAACCTAAAAAATGTGCTCTACAGACCTGGAAAACTTGGAAAAGTCAGGGGAAATTAAAATAAAAAATCTCTGGTAACTTGGAGAGATACTTCTGCAAGTAAATCGAACTGTATACTAGACTGTAAGTACTGCGGTTTACATCATTTTCGCGCCAAATGTCCAGCACTCGAGGCCAAATGCAAATTTTGTTAAAAGATCGGCCATTTTGAAGCTAAATGTCTTCAAAAGAAAAGAAGGCAAAACACCCAATATCGTTGAAACACTAGAGTCAGACAATGGGTACAGTGAATACAAACGATTAAATGCTTATACTTGCCCATTTTTAAGTAAATACTTGGGATTAAGTGAAGAAAAAGAAAGTATACTTTCCATCAGGAGTAAATACTTGTGCTTTAAAAATAAATGCTCGGAACTTAGAAGCATTTACTTAAATAAGAGAATAATAATAACTTGTAAGTAAACTCTCAATTGACGCAAGATGAAGTAAAAACAAACTTTTATTCACCTGAGGTGACAGAATACTTTACTCGCGAGTAAACACTTTTGAGTATTTGCTTCGTTTTATTCACTTCACCCAAGTGACTACAGTGTGTCCGGAAGAAGCATCAGAAGTGAAGTTTGGATACGGAATTGACGACATTTGGTTGGCGAATATCTGCCCCGATGACCAGTCCAACCAAGGCCATACAAGTACAAACTTTGGTAAACTTTATTTTATATGAGCCAGTGTAGTAACTTTTGACTTCGGCCCGTCACGATTCGCCCATTTACAGCCAATTAAAATCCACACCCATGCCCCTGCCGGGACGCGAACGCGGGACTTCGAGCCGTTGGACTAACACCTCAGACCGCCGTACTAGTACAATTTCGTACTTACAGTCAAACCGTAGGTGTAATAGCAGATTGTGAAGCTAGTCAGAATATGATCAATCTTACACTCCTGCAATAATTAGGGGTAAATAGTAAGTTGGACAGATGCGAGATGACTTTTCCTGGACTGACTAATCACAGGATACCCATTGAAGCAAGTATTATAATGCCGTATATGCATGATCAACAACTGTATGAGATAAACTGAATGGTGACGTCTCAACTAATATAAACTGAATAGTGACGTCTCAACTAATACCGTTTGCTATATTGGCTCGTCGAGGTATGGATCAAGTATTTGGTAATTGGAGACAAAGATTACTTTGTAACAATTCTTACCCCAGGAAACACCAAGAAAATAATTTAGTATGGTTCAGGGGCACTACTCAGGAGATAAAAACATAAGTAGAGAAAGCATTTGGAGTAAAGGCTATTTATTTTACGAAGGTTACGGGAAGAAATACTCTAAATGCCATCATATTGCGATTACAAGCCTTGGAAGAAATTGTCTCTCAGAACGCATCTACAAAACACCGAACTTATACTAAACTATGAGAAGTCCAGTACATCTCAGGTTAGGTTATGTCCAGATATTACTGAAAAAGAGTCCATACCATTGGAGACAGAGATCATGGAGAAGCAGGACACTGACGTTGAATTAAAATCAAGAAATCCTGGAATTGAAATGAAAGAAATAGGAACCGAGTCAGAAGGTATTAAGCATTTTCTGTTCGACACGGAGGAGTCGGGAGAAAATGCTGGTACTGAATCAAACGATTTGTATCTCTGTAATTGCTATCGGAAAGAATTAGGCATGGACTGGAGACGAACGAAGAGATAGATGCAGAAACGGCAACAGAAAGAGAAGTGATTGCGGATGGAAAACTAAAAGTTGACATAATCCAGGAAGAAAAAGAGGAAAGAGCGACAGAAGATGGAAGCAAGGTAGAAAGGACGATGATAGAGAAAAAAGAGAATAGAACGAAAGGAAAGAAAGGAGAGAAGAATGAAAGCCAGAAAGAGACAATAATGACTATAAACAGTGTTGGTACACATACGGAGGAAACCTTGGAAGAAAAGAAAACGGTGTACTTAGACATCTATCTGGAAGACGGAAGATGGGTTCATCTACCACGATATGCAGAGTTTATGGGAACATATACAGAATGGAGGACATTGAGATAAGATTTTGAGATCAGTGGATATTGTGAATTGTTTTGAGTATATGGTTAATGTTGTTGTAATATTCATTTTTATTTTTAATAGGTAATAGTCTAGAATGTTTATAGAATAACTGTTCAGTGGCGTCTCGTTATTTGAAATTTATCAAGGTGAATGTATACTCAAGGGCGTTTCGTTTTCAAGACTAATGAGATGTTTTAGACAGGAACCAGACTGGTCATACTAATAATGAGTGTTCACAGGATGAAGTAGTTTTTTTTAGTTGAGACGATGAAGTGTGGGATGGCAAAAAAGTATTAGTTTGAACCAGTCATATACCTTAGTCAAAAAGTCTTGATAATACAAGATAGAGGCGTTCTTGAGTTTGTAGAATAGTCCAGATTTAAATAATACATTCATATTGCAAGATGTGTTGAAAAAATGAGAATTGTAAATCATCAGGAAAATATATCTTGGAAGTTATAGGTTCAATATCTGGTGTTCTTTTATAGTTACAAAGTACCATTACAATATTTAACTACTATTAGTAATAAATTTTATCTTGTATTCTGCATTGAGATTAAATATATATGGACTGCAGCACCGTTTGAATGTATTTGTGTGAAAATATCTTTATAATTATTTTTTTTATACGCACAGTAGTACAGTATGACTGATCCGATACAAAACAGTGCAGTAGGAACTCTTCCTCCCTTTACCGTGGACATTTTTTTTTAAGTTACACAAGTTTTTAAGCATTCGTAGGTGTCCAAATTGAGGGGGTTCATTGTTCCTTCTCATACAGACAGCAAAAATAAAAGTCCTGAGAGATGGTTGTAGTTATAGATGCGGTATATTCCAGGTAAACTTTCAAAATCTCTGAGGTTTTAATTTGTTTAGTTAGGAAATTTCAGCCTGTCCGTAATAAAGGTTTTCTCCTTTCACCTGTAAATTCTATGTAAAAAAAATTTCAATGAAAGAAAGATAATTATTGAAATTTATTAACGATTTTTTTTTTCTTCAGAAATGCTACAATCGCAGGTGATCAGAGTTACTTTGCTGGTGTTCAGTTACGACACACTGCTTTGGAAAGGAACAAGAGATGCCTGTTGGCTTATTTGTAAGTATCAAGACAGTTTAAAATATAATTTCACTTGTACGATTATTAGTTGAAATAATATTTTTTGTATTGGCTCCAAACAACTTGAAATAAGGGAATATGTTTGACTTGTATGTTTTTAAGTACATTATTTTAATTCTCAAAGATGTTGCATTACATTTTATATAACAGATTACCTTCCACATTTCAAATTCTAAAATTAATTGCATCCTCTCCCCGTTTAATTCTGAGTAGGTTTGTGTTAGTTGAGTTTAAATTTATTTATGGCCTTTAGGCATCGTTGGTTCTGGCGGGGATAGAATATGAAAGAGCATGTGGGGAAGACTCGGACAGGACCTAGTTTGAAGGCACCATCCTGGCATTTGCTGGTGTGTGCCAGAAAAATAAATAAAATATACTAAACAATGTAAAATTTTGTCGTGAGATGAGTTAAAACTTGTGTGATTATTTTTTTTTAGTACAAAGCATATAAAATAAAAATGGTAAAGTATTTACTTCTTTTACGCAAAGCTGACAAAATTTCACTTTACCATTCATCGTGAAGTTTGAATCGCCATTTCCTTTGCCTCAACAATGAACATCAAACACTTTTTTTTTTCTTTAAGTATCCCTGCGTCTCCTTTCCAGCGAAGTAAGCAACTGATTGATTGAGTTGTTATTAAGTTCTAAACGAGCTTTGAGCTTCTAAGGACGTGATCTACAGATTTTTTTTTTAAGTAGGCTTCCGAACCACTCCGTTTAATAGATACCGGGGGTGGGGGAATTGAACCGGTGATCACGCACACAGAAAGCGAGCGCGCTAACCTCTCGGCCACCCCGAGGTCATAAACAGCTGATGTTCACGAATCTGACGAACGCCAGGAATTGTCTCCGAAATACCTCTTATCGCGACCTCTGCCCTGAGGTAACATAAACAAAGCCATCCCAAAATAGAAATCCGGTCATTGGAATTTTCTCGTCTCAGGAAACAAACCCTACCGTCCTTGAACTACTGCCAACCGCTAAAAATTTGAGCATTTATCGCGACTTTGGAAGAAATAATGTATTTTCCTTAAAACAAGCACATAAATATGCCCTTATCTTAAAATAGACTCTTAAAGCCGATATATGCATTTATAGGCGCTATAAAACGTGTAATTTATTTGTATGTCCCATGACCATTAGACATCCATTAAAAGCCTCTTAAGATTCAGTGGATAGGAACAAAATAGGCAAATCCTAACTTTAGTGAAAATCAGTTTATCACAAGAGTTCTCAATCCATGTCCTTAGCTACTACATTGTTGTCGGCAGCGATAGACATTATTCTATAAAATGAAACGCAGCGGCTGTAGATCAGGCTATCGCGAAGGCCATTTTCTAGAGCGTGCTTGCCCAAAAAACATAAATGACACTCAAATACTGTAAAAGGATCATTGTTTGCGTTTTTTTTTTGTTACTTTTTATTTTCTTCCTTTTGTTTTTATTTCTTTATATTTATTTTTACTGTTTTTCATGCTAGGTACAATCGCCTCCTAAGAATTCGACAAATGAGATGGGAATTTGGAAGCATTTTACCGCCAGAGATCAAGAGTAGCCTTTGTGAACCTGAGGTATGGTGTAAAGTGTAGCTCTTTAGTTTGTTTCAGTTGGTTTTACAGCAAAAGTGAACAAAAGAAAAACAAACACAAAGTACTTAAGGCGGGGGCGTGGTTACAACAAACTAAAGTGCGTATTGTAAAAAACTAATAGAAAAAAAACATTAAAAAAGCGCTTTTTGCGTCAATTTACATATTGGAAGTCTTTATCGGACGTGAAGATGGTGAAAATCCAAGCGGGATATGCCCCAATTTCACAGAAGTGTATATATATCATCATCATCATATTCAGCCGTTTTCTGTCCACTGCTGGATGAAGGTCTCCCCCTTTTCTTTCCACATATCTCGGTCTGCTGATATCCTCATCCATGTAGCTCCTGAAAAACGCTTGATTTCATCTACCCATCTTACATTTGGACGTCCTCTCGGTGGTTTCTTTTCTCTAGGAATCCACTGTAGTACATTTGTCGTCCACCTTCCATCTGTTCGTCTAGCTATGTGACCGGCCCATCTCCACTTCATCTTCTTCGCAGTCTTGATTACATCCTCTACCTTTGTTTGTGCGCGAATCCATTCATTT
>JAGDQP010012296.1:27198-45768 GCA_022664845.1 Lepisma saccharinum
TGTCTGTGTTTGCCAAGATTTTCCAGATCTAAAACTGATGGTTTTCCTCTGATAAGCTTCTTTCTCTCTAGTCTAGTATTTAGTTTCAGCTTACATCTCACCATCCTATGATCACTCGAGATTTTGAAACTGTTCAGAACAGACACGTCTTGTAGAATTTCCCTGTTGTTTGATAGAACATAGTCTATTTCGTTTTTGGTCCCATTTGGGCCTTTCCATGTCCACTTCCTCTGGGGCGGTTTCTTGAAAAATGTATTGGAAATAGACAGTCTGTTGGCTTCTGAGAATTCCACTAACTTCTCTCCTCTCTTGTTTCTTTTGCCAAATCCAAAGTTTCCCACTTTCGTGTCACTGCTCTGCTTGGTTCCTACTTTCGCATTGAAGTCTCCCATTACAATTTTGTAATGCGATATGCTACTATCCAAAATCTTCTGTATCTCCTCGTATAGGTCTTCGACTTCCTCCTCCGGGTGCGAGGTTGTTGGAGCATACACTTGTATAATTTCCATACTGTATCTCTTGTTAATCTTTATTACTACCCGTGCGATTCTATCTGAAATTCCTTCAATTTCTGTGATCCGTGACTTTAGGTCTTTATTAATTATAAAGCCAACGCCTGTCGCTTTTTCAGTTTCTGTTCTTTTGAAGTAGAACGTGTGTCCTGACGGTAGTTCCAACTGTTCTTCATTCTTCCTCCACACTTCTGATAGTCCTATGATGTTCCACTAAATCCTCTTAAGTTCATTCTGCAGTTCTTCTAATTTGTCCTCTCCTGCAAGTGACTGACAGTTGAGGGTCGCCACGTATAGGCCCGTTCGAGTTGCCGTGTCGGTGTCCTGGCAGTCTACAGTCCAAACCCGGGCATTTTGACCTTCTGACTTCCTGCAGGACTGACCGCTGCCGTTGCCAGCTGCATTCCGTCCTCCGGGCAATGAGGTTGTCCGAGGCTGTTTCCTTGCTTGTACCATCATATGTAAAGAAAGGAGGGGTGCTGACATTTGACTTACCACGCTGTAAGCTAATGCGGGTTGGTGAGCAGTCCATCCATGTTCGTTCGCCAAGCAGTTGCTTGGGTACTAACAGGCCCCACGACGTGAACGTATGGATTGGACATTAGGCGTCTACCCCGGTCGGTTCCCTTAAGTCTCAGCAAGAGGAATTAAGGGGTCTCCTCCCAGTTATATATATATATATATATATATATAAAGTACCGTTCGGAAAAATTGTGATGTCACTAGATTAAGCAAGCGAGGCGAAGCCCAGTCGGGTAATTGCGCCTCGCCAAGACCTTTCCAACGACACTTGAACCACATTCCTAGCCGTAGTAGATCCTGAGTTGAAAGTTGTCGACAGACGAACAGATCTGTTTAAGGATTATCTAAAGCAACGATCTCCAACAAAATATGGCAGCACTACCTCCATATATGTCTAATATATTCTTATCGTTGCACGAAATTTCAATGCTGCTCCTATAAATTCAAGCCTAGAGAGTTCAAACTTTCAGGGAAGAAAGTTCATAACCAATTCAAGAGCATGATCGATGCCGATTTTTTATTTTCGTTTCCCTTTATTGTTGAAATCGTTTCATTGTTGTTGTGAATATCGAAACTTGTAACAATGAAGATCTTTCAACAATGAACAAAAAGGGAATTAAAAATCGGCATCGATCATGTTCTTGAATTGGTTATGAACTTTCTTCCTTGAAAGTTTGAACTCTCTAGGCTTGAATTTGTAGGAGAAGCAGTGAAATTTCATGTAACAGTGAAAATACATTAGACATATACGGAGATAGTGCTGCCGTTTTGTTGGAGATCGTTGCTTTAGATTATCGTTAAGGCTTCATAGCACTTGTCGTTGAAACCTAGAATCAGTGTCGCTGAACGGAAGTTTGAAGTCAGCTTCTCGCTACTTGCTTTTGCTGAGGTGCTAGACTGAGTCACAAAATGAGTACGTATAGTACAGAAATACTATAAAAAAGGTCTGTAGCATCAGCAAATTGCAGACGACTATGTAAATGAACCCAAATCGGAAATCCGTTTCTAATAGCTTTCACACTCTTGCGTATTTTAAAAGCTGAGTGCATAAAGACCAAAATTACAATAAGGAAAAGCCGTAGTAGATTAAAAACGGCAAGGTAAAAGGAAAACGAGATCGCGAAATCCAAATCTGAAATCAGTTTCTCTACACTTGATTTGGTTCAGGCGTAACCTGCGTTACAGACGTTCAGAGTGAAATAAAAGGGGGCCATTTTTTGTCCGCTAAAAATAGAATGTATATTTATTTATGTCCTTTAGGCAGCTTTGGTTCAAATCGGGATAGGGTAAGGGAGAGAATGTTAGAACGAAGTCGACCAGGACCTGATTTGATGGTGCTATCATAGCATTTGTCTGGTAGGACAGAAAAAAAATCAACTGGAAAAACCTCAGTCAGGCTAGGTGGCCGCTAGGATCGTTCTCAGGACCTTTCGTTTCCTAAGTCAATGCTCTATCAACTGAGCTACGGTCATTTGAGGCTAAAAATAGTAGAATACCCCCTTCTGAAAATTCAATTGATGTTTAATGGGATATCCCGGTCAAAGAACTAATAATTTGTAAAAGGCCATCTCCTTTTCACAATGAATACCCACATTAAAATATCGAATTCTATTGTAAATTGTAATACTTTGAATTGTCTTTATTTAGTTTTAGTTTTTTAAATTGACGTCGATTATGATCTTTTAAGTAATTTTGTTAATTACACTTAATTTCGTATTCCTAGTTTGTGCAGACAAAACAACAAATTGGAAGCGAATTTGAATTTATTTATGGTCTTTAGGTATATCAGGCCGATATAGGGTGGAGGAGAGGATGTTGGAAGGTAGGTACCATTCCTCCATGTTCCTGGTGTGACAGGAAAAAATACCTGGCAGAATGGGAAGCGATTATGCCAGCATATTTGCACATTTAGTTGTTTCTCTTTTAGCTTTATTAATTAATATTTGCGAAGTAAAACGGAATTTCTGAATTATGTTCGAGCAGAATTTGGTTTGTTGATTAGCCAAGCTAGGCTTACTGATCAAAAATAGTCGTTTGGTAGTAAACTTAGATCGACATTCCTAAAATCTATGTATACAAGAAAAGGACCAGGATACAAGGACAGATATTTCTACGTGTTATACGTTATTGGATTTATGTTTTGAATGTAACCTGCTATCTTTTTGTGTATTAATTATTGTAATTAAGATAATACAAGTATTTTGTAAGGTACAAATAGAAACAGGCCAGTTAGGCAATATATGTGGAGATGGCACGCAAAGGCGAACATGTCTAAAATTTGCCAAAATGAGATTCGATATGGAATGGTACTTAGAAGATGGGCGGAATGTCAATGCAGCACGAAAGTAACACAAATGCGAACATCCCCAGTGATACAAGCATGTGAAACTTTGTACGTTTTTAGTTGATTGCTAAAATTTGTATTTACTGGACATGTTCGCTTTTGCGTGTCACCTCCTCATATATAACGTACGTATAGGAAAAGGCCGGATAGGCAATATAGTAGGTGAAATTTGAATAGAGAGGAAAGGAATTGTACTACGTTGTATCTTGAAGATCACGTGCATAATGACACAATTAACACTATAAAGTCACTTAAGATTTTCGCCTTCAGCCATCGTCAGTTGTGGAAAAAAAAAGTTCACTTAATGGACAGTTGGAAGAGATAGAAAAACAAAATGGCGGGCGTCCACATAAAAATTACATTTTGCGCGTGCGCAAGTTTTAATAGTAAACGGATTTTGAAAATTGTGTATTGTGTGGGAAATTGAGCTGGGTCCAATAAATAATATATGGCAACTCCTTAGCACCAGTTCCGTACCAGTTCTCTGTGTCCATTTTCTCTCATTTTATGCTTTGCGAAACATTGCCGCCTTTCTTCTGTGTTTGTGTTGTTCGTATGCACCCGTCTTTGCTTCCTATGACGTAAATACCGTTTTTTGCCATCTTCCTATATACCCACTCCAATATATATATATATATATATAATATGAGCTGCTGCGTAGTCGGTAGCGCGCTCGACTTCAGTGCGAGCGGTCCCGGGTTCGATTCCCGGTGTGGGCTAAAAAATTTCGGTGTTGACCTAGCATCGTGAGGACAATTGGGGAGCTGCTGTGAATAAAGGACAGTGGCGATCACTGTGAGAGCTTCGGCTCTCCTCTCCCAACCCGTCTGGTCAGCGTGGGAGCAGTAGACCAACTCCTCCCTTCGGGGAGAGGCCTCATCCACTAGTGGATTGAATATGGCTGTGATTTATATATATATAATATAGGATGGATAAAAACCTAGCTGTGTCATTCCACGTCAAAAAATCTTGCTCTTTGTACATGAATTCCTACATGTCTGAGGATATCAGAACAACTTTTGAAAGAAAGAAAAAAAATGACCTTTTTTTTCTCCCGGGGCTCCTTTGTGTGTGTGTGGAGTGGGGGGGACAACCATCCGATTGATTTTAACCTGCAAATGTGGTTATTGAATTATTTTTAAAAGACATACATATGCATGTGTAAACTTAATCAGCCTTCCTCGTTTATTTTCTCGAGTCATTTTTTTTTATGATCACAGGTCACTTATTTCCCTTTTTTTATGAATTACCTAAACTATTTCCAGCCCTACTATTGCATTTAATTGCATGATTCTGTTATTTGTAATTTTTCATGACAGAAATATTTGAATAGTTGCTGTGCACTTGGTAAGTTGAACGCAAAGTATTCTGGGATATAAATGCTATCTGTTCAGAATACTACAAGAAGTTAATTCTTGTATGACCTTGTTCACATTTTAGTCCTAAAGTTCAGCTGCTTGGGCTAACTGAAATAACTAGGAATCTAATGCAAACAGTGGTTCAAAGAAATTATACTTGTACAGTATAATTTATATAGTGTCTTCGTATGGATTCTGTTAATGGAGAATTCAATCTGTTTTGCAGATTCAGTGGTTCACTAACTACAGTAAAGCTCTTGCAACATACATGAGATCGATTGGAGATAATTATGGTTTGGATCTTACTCAGGATCTGAAACCGCCGAAGTCTTTGTACGTCGAGGTAAGTCTGTTCTAATAATTGTATCACTGTAGCTATTCTCTGTGATTAATTTAAAGCACAAATGTACCAGAAAGTGATAAGTTTACAATGTTATTAATAATTCCAGTGACTATATGTATTTTACGTGAATTGCACACCCAAACAAACCTCACCCCTCACCCCACCCACTCTTTCAGACCAACTTCTGGGTACGTGCCTAGTTGGGAACAGAAAGAAGTCGCGTGGAGTTTCGTCACGACTGTTAAGGGAGTAAAGTAACCAGTTTTACCTTACTCCTAGAACAGAAGTGACAGATTGTTCCAGGAAGGCCATGATTCGGATAGCAGGGTGTGACTAAGATGAATCATAAGCCCACCAATGAACATTTAGATCGCCTTTTGGTCAGTACGTGGAAGTTTTGGTAGGCTTAGCGCGGTGTATTTAATCTTTCAACATCACTGTCGCAATATGAGCGGGTCTGAAAAAGAATGTTGATATGGTTCATACATAGCAAGCCGTAGTCTTTCTCTCTTCTTACGCGCCGATTTTGACTGTCATCAAAGCGGCATATCATTTCGTGGTACCAGTCCACCCGGACAACTTTATGATCTTATTCTTAAGAAAGCATTTGTAGAATCTAGCGGCATCACACTTTTTAAGTCTCAGCGTTTACGGAATCTGCACCGTATTTAATGCACACGCCCACGGCAGCTTCAATTTCGTGTAAGTCAGTCGTGAATTCAATTGGGCTGAACGTTTTGTCAGTTACGGCCGTTGCTGGATGCCTCATATGGGTTTGTTTTCGAGACCTGCCTCGGCTGAATTTAGCAAACGTTTCGCACACTATTGTACGGGAAAGAGCCCTATGAAAACGTTTTGTAGTGGTTCTCATTGTGTTGGTCTGCATTTCAAATAATAGCAAATTTACAGCTGGAACGTTCTCTCGTGACAAGTTCATCCAAGCAACTGAAGAGTGAGCACGGAGCAAATTACGGAAAAATCTATTTTGTAAGAATAAATGGGTTCTCGCTGTACTAACTCTTCGTGTATTTAACCAAACAGGAACTGTTCCTTTCAATGGTGTAGCGTAGAAAAATTCTAAATGTTAACACTTTCTCAAATCAGGACACTTGAGTAGTCACCTTGAGTATTATTAATTACACGTAAACAAACTAGATGATGTAATAACTTAATAATGGTGTTTATTTCAGGTTCGATGTCTCGTGGATTATGGAAAATTCGAACTGGAGGACGGAGAAGTGATTTTACTGAAGAAAAACAGTCAGCATTTATTACCGCGTTCTCAGTGTGAGCCCCTTATTAGACAAGGAATATTGGAACATATTATGACATGAAAAGTGGATGTGGTAAAAAGGGAAAGCAGTAGACGGCAATTTCTCTTTTTTACGGAACTTCGTTGTTCAGTGTCAGCCTTATTTTTATACTGTGGATATTCATGTAATTTTTTAACGGTTTTATACTTTTTTTTAAAAGAAAATTGTTATGAATTCTATTTTTATATAGTCATCACAGGAAAAAAAAAGAGCATTTTTTTTTTTTTTTTTTACTGAATTAAAAGAGTTTTTAAAATTGAAATCTTCGCTAGGATGTAAGATTCGTCTATGTGGTAGTATCAGTTTCAGAAGATTAGTTCTCTATCAAGGTTTCTGAACACAGGTTTGAATCTACATTCCATAGGTTATTTTCCCCACAGTCATCCTGGACATATAGGCATTTATCATACCATGTGAAAAGTTTCCGTCGTCAGTCCATTATACAAACTTAGTGACAATTTTATCGATTCTGGTGCGAGAAACGTAAAAATCTTATATGGTTTTCGTAGTGCGTGTTTTTGTTGTCGATCTTGTATTTATCACCAACACGATGCAGCAAATCGTCCTTAATGACAGATATCATCATTATTATTCCTCTTCCTTGCCGCATTGAAGTTTCGATACTATTACCGCACCACTGGTGAGGCAATGCTTGTCTTTCTGACTGAAGTTTTCTCCGGTTTTTTTTTTTCTCAGTGTTATCATTCACATACAGAGATGGTACCTGCACTAAAGTTCTGATCTTTCTTTTATTACCCTTCCCACCCTTGCCGTGGAAGTTGTTTGTTCACAGAGAGACTAATCCCTCCGACTTGTGATGGGGTTAGACCACAGTCGCCAAACTTCGCTGCATTGTTGATTCATTTGATTTGAGTGTGAATTCCACATGATCGCATATTGTTTACGTTCCGAAAGTCTAAGTACAGGTCTCATCTAACATGTGGCGTTCTATTTTCATTTCAAAAACTCAGAGAAACCATAGAAATGCTGCTACCGCGATGAAGCGAAGTGTGACAAACAAGTTTCTGAGACTGGCTCACTTTACATTAGCACGGTGCCTTCCTTAAATGGGAACTATTTTCTGGACGAACCAACTAGTTATTGTATTACTTGTAAATTATACGTTGATTACATAGAAAAATGTAGTTCATAGAATTCAGTTCAGAAGTAAGGAAAGCTTTTGAAGTATTGTAAACAAAAGTGCTCATTTTTGTGTCTTATAGTCAGCTGCTACAGCGCATAAATTCGTTTTAAACTCCTTTCATTCGTCTCGTATTGCGTCGCATTCTTATTAATTCTCCAGTCTATTTATGAATCTGATGTTCAAGGATAATCTAAAGCAACGACCAACAAAAGATGGCAGCACTATCTCCGTATACATCTAATGTATTCTAATCGTTGCACGAAATTTCCTTGCTGCTCCTATAAATTCAAGCCTAGAGAGTTCTAACTTTCAGGGAAGAAAGTTCATAACCAATTCAAGAGCATGTTCGATGCCGATTTTTCATTTTCGTTTTCCTTCATTGTTGTTGTGAATATCGAAACTTATAACAGTGAAGCTCTTTCAACAATGAACAAAGAAGAAAGTTAAAAATCGGCATCGATCATGCTCTTGAATTTGTAGGAGCAGCAAGGAAATTTCGTGTAATAGTAACAATACATTAGGCATATACGGAGATAGTGCTGCCATCTTTTGTTGGAGATCGTTGCTTTAGATTATTCTTAAAAAAGAAAATGTGCGATATTCTTAAAAAAGAAAATGTGCGATTTATTCTTTGTACACTCAGATTCATGGATGACCGATGGGAGAATTTCTAACTCCAAACAAGTTCCATAATTTGGCAACACAGGATAAATATTACTGACAGGTTAAAAGGTATAAAATATTCATTTATCAATCTGCATCAGATATTAGTTTGTTATTGCGAGATTGTGCAAACATTTTGAAGTCCCCATCGGCCATTTTGAAAAAATGAATTTCAGTGTATATGTATTGTTTAGATTTTTTATGAAATTGGAAAAATTCTTGTGTATTTTGTAATTGTCGACGATTTGTACTACACACTATTTCATTAATGTATCACCTTTGATGATATTTATAGAGTGCTCGTAATTATAAAGCAACCAATGCCCGTATGAAGTGTTAACTGTATTTTTAATTGATTATATCGAGAACAGTACATATATAAAAGTGGTTGTGATGTATACTCTTTCTTCTGCCGCGACATTAAATATATTAAATTTTATCTTTAGATTTTTTTTAAAAATTCATTCCTTTATCGAGAACATCAGTGTTTCCTACAGTTGCTGTTAATCTGAGTCCATCAACTCATCTTTGATGGAAACAAGTATTTCTGTTATGAACCAAAAAAGTGCTAGAAAATATTAAAATACAGCTATCCATACCTGTGATGATTGATGTACGGCTGTGAAACGTAAATACTGAAGGCACAAACGACTCAAAAATTACGGCTTACACAAGGAGTAATGCATGCTAGCAATAAGTAGGAGACGGAAACGTGAATGGGTTCGCTCTCAAATATTTTTTAAATTTTATTTATGGCCTTTAGGCATCTAAGGCTCAGGCCGAGATAGGGGAGGGGAATGGATTCTGAAATGTGTCGGCAAGGACCTACGTTGAAGGTGCCATCGCTGCATTTGCCTGCTGTGACTAAGGAGAAACCTCAGACAAGATGGCTGGCCGCTGCGGTCGAACCCACGACCTCCCGAATGCTACGCCAACGCTCTACCATTGAACTATGGCGGCTCGGTACTCTGAAATAAAGGTTGAAGATTTAATTTATTTTTACGAAGATGATGGAAGTCAAATGGTGGAGATGGGTCTATCATAGCTAGACGAACAGATGGAAGACAAATGTTACATTGGATTCCCAGATAAAAGAAACTGCCTAGAAGACGTCCAAGTAGAAGATGAATAGGTTAAATTAAGTGTTTCAGGTCGTCTATGGATGAAGATAGCAGTGGTCCGAGATCTGTGAGGAAAAAATGGGTTAGTCCTTCATCCATATATATAAATAATAATAATTAAAAAAAACACCGGCGTAACAGGCCTATGGGCCGTGAGCCTGCCACAACGCCATCTGTCTGTGTTTGGTGGAACTACGTCTACCTGAGTAACGACTGTGTGGTCAGCACTGCGCGTACCTAACCACGAACAGGCGTATCAAGGACTTACCAGACCGAGTGTGGCCGTCACGTCTTTTTTCACGTTACTTCCCAGATTACCTCACGACGCTGGGTGGACGCCGAAAAGTGGGAATCCAGCCGGGAATTGAATCCGGGACCACGCGGACGTGAGTCCAATGCTCTAACCACTTGACTGTAGAGCCCCCTCCTTCATCCATCAGTGAATAAAAAAAATAGTATGCACATGTGAAGAAACTAGTGTTCGTCAAAGTTCAACATTGCAGTTGTGTGCATACCCACACATTCCCTAACGCAGAGGTTCAATACTATTATAGGGCTCTCATTCCCCAGGTTTTGCTCTACAAGTCATGGCGTGAAGGTTTATTAAGTGCAGAATGTACAAAGTTGAGTAAGGAACCTAAATCATTGTATTCACGTAGAAACGGTAGCAGCAGCGCTTTGGAATGGATGGCAGCCATGTTGAATTGCGATGAATATTACTGTGGTGCATACTTGCATTTTGATGAACATCCAGATTTGTTCATTATTTCTTTAAAATAGTTTTGACACTTCAGTGGTACCTTGTATATACAGTAACATACAGGGTAGTATCAAAAAGTTCCGGCAATTCACCCCAAAACTTTCTTTTTATACCAAAGCGGATGTTATTTTCACTTTGATGTCTGATTGCTGGGAATCATTCATTTCCGAACTCCGTTTTGAGATAAGGGAACAATCAAGAGTTTACAGGTGAAATCTGGCAAGTAAGGTGGTTATTGCACCGGATAAATGTATTTCCCGCTTTGAAGATGTTGCACCTCTGCTCGAATTGGTACATTCTGCCACACGCACGGGACAGATACTTCAGAAATATCTCATGAATAAGATACCAGTCAGCCCACTTGCCAGGATGGCGTTCAAGGTTCGCACGCTATCTGGCACGGGCCACAAATGCCATTCTGGGAACTTTTTGATAATACCTTTTATTATTTTCGTTGCTGTACAGCAGTGGTTCTCAACATCTTTTTGTTCGCGGCACACTGAGTAGGCAATAATGCGGGAGACTTGGCCTCTAATTGTAAGAAGTAAACAAACTAATAATTTTCCAGTAAAATGAATAAGCTCGTGAATATTTTTCCTTGTTCCTTTGAAGAAAAAAAAAAACATTTGAGTTAAATTATTTTATTACTTTTTACCAGCAAAATCACAGTCTTAGAAGTTCCGCGGCACACCGGTTCGGTCCATTGGAAGTGGTCTAATCTCATTTCAAGGTAGATCTCAGCATTTGCATAGTGTAATCGATTGAACAGTTCAGCGTGAATATAGATCCCTGTGTTTAAATCCGAATCTTCCCGATTACAGGGTAAACTCTTTCGCAGAGTAAGCACGCTCTGTAGAGGTGACTGAGAAAGGAACAAGTGTGTATCTTGCAGGTTAACAGAACAGGTGTACTAAAGAATCTTGAGTTTCAATCATACTGGGTATTACTGGCATGAATTAATTGTTGTTTTTTATTGTAACATTTTCGGAGTGAATGAATATTTGCATTCATGGACATTATCATGTAAATTATGCATTCAAGCAAATTTTTGCAAATGTGTTTGTTGTAATTTACCGAAGAATAAGAAATGATTGAGCGAAAAAAATGTGACAAGCTGGAAACGCTATGAAGAATAGATTTTACCGGCGAAACGTTAACAGCTGTGTTACTCAGTAGATTAGTAAATAGATTACTCCTTTTCACAATTTTAGATCTGGGTTCGTTCCCTCAAGAGAGAAAGTTTTTTTTTTTTTTTTTTTTTTAAAGAATTATAAGTTTTGCTTGAAAATAAAAAATCGGAAAATTGATATTTTCTATTATTATTATTTATAATAATAATAATGCCTTTATGTATCTTGAAATGCAGGTATCGCCTAGGAATCAGAGTATTTCATCAAATATGAGACGTATGACAAACCGTGTTAATTCATGTGTTCAACAAAAGTCAATTTAATTATCATGACTCAAGTCTCGGAGTCATTCGGTGTCGGAAGATTAAATAGGTTTATCGGTAGTTCTACTGCAAGATCCCCACTTCGTTTAGTTGGAATTGCTTCTAATTTAGATCCTTATGTAATTATTATCTGGAGTAGTATTGTAGCTTACTTCAGCTGCGATGAGAGCGAATGGGTTTCGATCCTTCTCATGTTGGACTTCAGGTTTACTGTAGTTTCTATTAAGTCATAGAAATCGAGTACCAGGATTTGCTTGGGCATTACGTCTTAGTCATACGGTTTGATCTTCATGACGCAAGGCAAAGGGGTTGACTTTGGATATAATAAAACCTCATAGTTCAGACATGGAATAAACAAATATATTAGAATAACATATCACTAGTCTTGTGCGGGCCAATGATATTAGAACTATGAAAGAAATATTTGTTAAATGCATGTTGGGGAGTGTATTTTTATGTGGTGAAGAAACTTAGATCCTAAGGGCAAGGGATGTTAACAGAATCGATCTGAAGCGTTTGAAGTGTGGATTTGAAGAAGATAAAATGGGACGACAGGATAAGAAATTAAGATTTGCTAGCAAAAATTAATGAAAAGAGGAAACTGTTAACATAAGGCTCAGGAGAGCCAACTGGATTGGTCATACGATCAGGAAGATGACTACTTCAAGTTCTGGAGGGAAGGATGAAATCAAGAGGAAGAAAAAGCATAAAACTGATTGATGAAGTGGAGGGGGGAAGAAATTACAAGATAAAGAGAAATGTAGGTGATGGTGCTTTACGGACCTGTTGATTTGAGATGATCACTAAAGATGATAATATCACTATCTTCTAGAACATTGCCAAACAAGTGTAGCAACAAAAAGGAAGTATTTTTTAACTGAAATCTACTGTACAAACATGTGTGGAATCAAACTTACCTAATGATTATGTATCTACCTCCTTCATTGTCCTGATGTAGGACAAATTATAGCAGTCTGTTATCATCACTCTTAGCTATTTTTAGTTTAACAAGGCTTTTAGTTTGTTTGTTCTGCTTCGTCTACTTGTTCAGTCCTTAACTCTTCGTTTTATTTGATAGAGCCAGAAAATGTATCTGTGAATCTAGTAACAAAACTTCTCATTTTAAACCTTATCTGCAATTGGTCCGACCATCAGGATAATGCAAGGATGATTATTCAACCATTAGGCAATTTTAACATGTAGTCTTCGCTGTAATGTCGTTGGTGCGCCTTTAAAGAGCGTCGTGTGAGGTTTTGGTCGAAAATTATCTATAAAATGCAAAAGGAATAAAAAAAATTACTGCCGGGAAGCGAGTTTTTATATTACAGAAGACTTGTAAAACGGAATGTCAAATTCGCATTGTGATTGGTTCTTTAGTGTACGGAACCCGGTTAAGTAGTTTGTTTTGCAGTTTCATATATCATCTTGTAACGGCTTTCTCCTAATCGTTATATATTTATATAAAGCGTTGTAATTTATTAAATATGTTTTAAAATTATGTTCATATTACCTTCATTTTGTTTTATAACTAAGCAACAGTAAATTATTTGATAGAATTAAAATTTCATGAAAATTTGTGCAAAACCTGAGACAAAAATTATATACCTTGGTCCTGTCATTTAGCGACCATAATAGCGTTTTAGAAACCTGTTTCATTATCCTAACCCTGTAAACGAGTTCGTCATGCGATAAAGGGAATAACCCCCATACTTACACATGCCATCCCACACAGACTATCGCGCACACTAGCAAGCACCCTCTATCCCCCACACAATTCTTGTTAGCGTGCCTTTCTTTTGCTAGGGTCTATTCTATTCTAGGTGGGTTATTTATAAGAATGTTGATTGAATCCTACTCAGAAAAGCCAAACTTATGCAACTGGAAGAAACTTGACAATGCATCAGAGTATGTTTCAGCGTGGCACTGGGATGGTAGGGATAACCTCTGTATGTTAAAACAGGGTTCTGAAAGAATTTCTTTGCAGTAGTTCTCTCTGAAGTCATCAAATGAAGTGAGCGGATAATTATTGTACAGCTGCTCTGTGTGAGAAATAGTTTTTTATTTATTTATTTATTTAGGAGACCTTTCAGGTGCTATCAAATTAACGGACGGGATAGTACTTTGTAACAACTGACTGATAGAAGGATTTCATTACATCACCAACCTCGATATTTGCAACACGGTACATAGGTATAAAACCAAGGTTAGCATAGCGCGAAACCTAAGGCAAAACACGTTTGATGTCATGTATTTAAGTTTATAACAGGGAGGAATCTCTATATAACATGAAATAATGAAACTATGTGACTTTCAAAGCAAATTTGTGTGTGTCTGGAAGTCATATTTATAACTTTTCAAATAGCTAAATAGGTCAAATGATCATCCGCTGGGATCAAACCCACGACCTCCCGAATGCTACGCCAGCGCTCTACCACTGAGCTACGGCAGCTTGGTTTGAGTCATGAAACAATAAGTATTCCATTCCTAACGTTTATATAACGAGAGAATAACCTTGTACTGTGCAGTATATTGGTATGAGTGATTATGATTATTTTGTTATACTGTATTTCTGGTAAGGGTGTTTTTCCTGTATATTCAGTGAAATTTTTGTGTTTTTGATCTTCCATCTTGGAGTTAGTTTTTGGGTCATGGCGCTGTTGTCGGTCGAGGTTGGTCGCGCCATCTTGTCTTCCTGCTCTGCAGTTAGACAAGGAAATCGGTACGTGTAACATCCAATGTTATGGATGTAAAATTTATATATATGTATATTCGTAATTATTCTGTGCTGGAGTTAGGCCAAATAGTGCTATGTTCTATTTTTAACCTTGTTGGTTTGTGTTATTAACGGTGGTGTTCCAATTGATGTTCACGTAATGTATAATGGTTTATTTTTGTGGAGTTTATGAAATATTGAGGTTTCACAATGTCCGCCATGATAGGGCGAGAAGTCACAACGTGGTTTGAAATGAACGAAATAGAATTTCGTTGATTGTTAATATTACAACATTCTTACAAGTGCCTTAGTTATATGAAATACTTATTTATTATTGGTTCTTGCTACTGTCAATTAAGCACAATAAATTTTTTATTTGTTAAATTGAATCAGGGGCAATTCGAGCTTTATTTGAACAAGGTTAACATCCTGTTAGCAGTGAAAAGTAACATATATTGCTGTCTCTTTAAGTCATCTCGCGGTATCAACCCCCCTTCGGTGCATGCATGGTCTTGTCGGCGATTGTGGAGGAATCTGGTCGATTACTTCTAGAGTTAGTTGTTTTTTTTTTTTTATAAAAAACTGCAAAAATTGTTCGTCCTCTACTTCCGCTATAACTGACGAGGCGGTGCAGGTACCGTATGGGTCGTACTTACTATAGTACAATCTAATGGTAGTTTTTCTTACTTTCCTTAGAACTCTTGAAAGAATACATATACGGAGATTGGTGACATATGTAACTTTTCACTATATTTTTGTCTGGAGATGTTTTCCCACTCTTTAGCAAGAAGCTCGCCTTTAAAATTCAAAACCAATTTAGACGTAATCGATGTTTTATCTTTGCTGTTTTGATTTTCAATAGTAGTGCTAAAAGTCACAGTTTCGTTGACGTGTTGAATCAGGAACCAGTGCTGGAAGTGGGGGGTGAGGGGGCACACCGTACCCTTACCATTTTCATTTTGGATTTGGCGTACTTTCTCTATTAATGGGAGCTCATTACCTTTACTTTCAATAGTCAGTCGCCACCACTAGGTGCAAGCGTACCCTTACCTTTTGTAGTTCACTTCTGCAACCATTCCCTTCCCTTTTCTAACGTACTTCGAGCACTGTCAAGAACAATCTAGTTTCTTAACTCCTCGCATAGAAAAGTGACGTAACTCAATTTCGATTAGTACTGAAAAAGGTTGCACACGCTTCACCTCTATCATGTGTCATATTTTTACTTGGAAATATCGTTACCCGTAAAACGGATTTTTTTTTAAATAGAAATTTTTGTCCATTAAGAATAAATTTTAGAAACGTTATCGCAAATACTCTGAACCATATCTGTACCTTGGAGGTAAACTCCACTGTCATTTTCTTGCATCAACTCGATCTCAGAAAGTTTTGTACATTTGAGCATCCTCTTGCTGTACGTGTGCAAACTTTGTTGTGTAAAGGAATTGGCGATTGATAACACAACACTATGTCGCAAAAAATGTGAAAGAATGTGCTGAAATCTATGAACTAAGCTTGAGTTTTGTGAAAAGTAAGTCTAGTTGACCTCCGAGGTACAGATATATGCTGTTGCCATAATATGGTTTTAAGACATTTTGAAGATTTTTTTTTTTTTTTTTTAAAAAAGAAGGGCTCTAAATTATTAAAACTTTTTGTGTATGTGTTTTACGTATATAATTTTCGTATATTTTGAACATATTCTTGGAGAATATCTTATAAAGTATAAGGTTTTTCCTTCCTTATATTGCAATTTATT
This sequence comes from Lepisma saccharinum, assembly GCA_022664845.1. Classification (NCBI taxonomy): domain Eukaryota; kingdom Metazoa; phylum Arthropoda; class Insecta; order Zygentoma; family Lepismatidae; genus Lepisma; species Lepisma saccharinum. The sequence continues at coordinate 43,198 of JAGDQP010012296.1, forward strand.
TTCTTTCATAACATATCTACGAAAGATCTTATACGTATATCCGTTATACTATCTTTCGTTTATGCGATTCATCGTTTTCATATTTTAATACGAAGTATGTATAAGCCTTAGTTCCCATCTGGACTATAGATGATACGCGAGATTTCCACACACAAATCATCGGCTGTGTATATTCTTGTTTTCCGAGTATTTAGTTTTATTTCTTTGCACTGTACTGTTTAGTAATTTCTCCAAACATACCCGCAGACATTTGTCGTTTGCTCTGTAAATCTGCTATATCTTGTCTTAAATGGTTGTCATTGTTACAACGTCACAGTGGGAGGGTCACTATCTTTAGACAGACATGTCTTCCACGGTAAATATACAGCACTAAGCACCGTAAACTTCAGCGAACCAATCACAGCCCAGAAAATATTCCTTCGTTCACAGGTCTCCTGTAAAATAAAAACACGCTGCCGGGAATCGTACTTTATAATGCGTTATGTGAATCTACGGAGACTTCGCTACATTCATAGAAAATTTAAGAATCGGTTTGTACAACGAGGTTAGAACTGAGCCTCCAAATCCTCAACCTGAAGAATTTTCATTAACATTATCACACATTCTCTGTCTTCAGTACGTAGTGTCTTTGCAAATAAATTCCACATACATGGTGTCCCAGTCATATGTGCAAATACTTCGGGAGATGATTTGTCACACCAAAATAAGAATAAAAGTTCCTATAATCATGGGGCCGATTTCACTTAGTTTCGGAGATACAGTGTTTCCAACTTGGAGCCTAAAGTAGACTCCTAACAATGGGAAGAAAATAATTCTCAATAAGTCATAAACGGCGGATTGAATGAAGACAACATACTTTAGTGATGGTAAACAACATACGTAAAGCACACATCGCAATGTTGCAAACTATGGACGGCATATCTTAAGAAATTACGTAGTTTGTATAAAATGGCGAAAATCTTAGTCTGATCCATAGTTTGCAACACTGCGGTGTATGCTTTACGTATGTTATCACTAGGGGATGCCAAATAGCCAATAACACGACGTAGTGCTATTTGAAAATTTTAAACGCTATACCAGGTTGGCAACACTGACAGTCCGGTGACATCGTGTTTTCCCTCCTGATATCCACCATGTTGATAGAAACAAAATTCTGCAAACGAAAATTTTCATTCAATCCGTCGTTTATGACTTACTGAGAATTATTCATTTTCTTCCCATTGTTAGGGGTCGACTTTAGGCTCCAAGTTGGAAACACTATATCTCCAAAACGAAGCGAAATCGGACCCATGATTGTAGGAACTTTATTCTTATTTTGGTGTGACAAATCATCTCCCGAAGTATTTGCGCATATGACTGGGACACCCTGTATATCGGCGCGAGCATGATTTTCCACCTAGTTATTGAAAAATGCTTTAATGACTTGTTTCGGCCTCTGAACCACTATAGCATATTTCAGCTAATATGATGCTAACACTGATATATTTAAAGATTATTCTAATACAAAAGAATTTTAAATTCCCAATATAATGAAATTCTTGAATAAATTTCTTCTATATGCATATAAAGGTGTAGAGAAATCAGTTATAAATACTGCCCATGTATAAAATTAATATTTATGTTGCAGAAGGCTTCAACAATCTTTGACAAACAGCTATAAATGGAATATTTTGACAGTTTCGGTCTATATTTGTCCATAAGACGAAAACTGATCTTTTGTTTTGCTTCTCGTGAGAAGATGTGTTTTCGGCATTCCAGAACATGTCGATAAGCAAAATAGTATCTAACACTTTACTTACTTTATTTTCCATATTTAATCTGCCAAATTTCATCGTAGAAATATTTCAAATCACAGAATATATTAAAGAGATCACACAAAAGCAAATGGCTGTCGATTCAAACAGAAAAATTGCTACTATGGAGACAGCTAACAATGCTTGATATGTAACAAAGTAGTGTACGGAGAAATAATATGGATAAACTTTCCAAGATTTTCCTCTGGAGTTTTCGAATTCTATAGAATATCCGAAGTGCCAGCACAAGATTCGAACGAATTCTTTATAACAATAGCGAGAGGGGGATCTTAGTGGGAATCAGCATTTCTTATGTTAAGGTTGGCAACATGTTAGAAATTATTTTATGAATATTCACAGAATGAATGAAATACTGCAAAATTTTCCTTCGATATGTAATTGTCGATTTGTTGAAAGGAAAATAGTGACAAGATGGGAATATTGTAATAATGATCAATTTACCAGCGTAGAAACCTTTTCTTTATTCGTTCATCATCTTTAGGCGTACAAAATAAATTTCAGTTCATAATTCATTGCTCACTGTAACACACGGCATTTTACTTTTAATAGGTCAGGTATTATTACTCTCATTAACATTTTCACTTCAGAGAACTATTTTTTCTTTACTTCAGTAACAGCCTTAGATACTAAACAAATTACAGGAGGTTTGTGATAAGTATTGACAATTTTCTTCACACTTAAATTTGTATTTTATGAATTGGTAAATTTGCAAAAAAAAAAAAAAAAAAAAAAAAAAAAAAAAAAAAAAAAAAAAAAA
>JAGDQP010012297.1:0-50711 GCA_022664845.1 Lepisma saccharinum
AACAAAAGTTGTATTATTTTAACACTTAAACATTTCTTTATCTTTTTGTAACTTCTCCGCTTTCATTCCTTCTAAAGAATTGAGAGATCCCCCCGGAAAAAATCCTGAAAGAAACACTGGAAATGATTAACTCACTCTGGAGGTAATACCCCCGGACACCCCCCTGAAACAACCACTGCAAAACAGTTATTTTAATACTGTTTAGTTCGTTATTTATGAGTCTATCCATGTTGTTTATCCTCTAAACTAAACTATTCGTGCAATAAATTGTCAATTCTTTCATTTGAAACTTCGGAACTTAACGTAAGTTTTATTTCTTCTGCTGCGTCTACTCCAGTCAAATCGGACTGCGTGAGCATACAATGGCGTCGAATTCTGCGTTGTTCTTTCACTTATAATCCAAGCTCTCTACAGCAAGTTGACATGTAGAGCCATCTAGTAGAATTCCACAGCGGCAGAAAGTAGCATTAGCGCTATCTGGCCGTAGAATTCAAAATCTCGTGCTACTAGCGCACTCATGAATACGGAACCATGATACATCTAGCTTATTATGAGATCTATGATACTATATCCACTGTTCCAGTTCATAGCCTTATCGGCTACCTCTCTTATCCATTTCGCTTCTTTCCACTTTCTAACTAATTGCCTACATTCATACTCCACTACTGTGGCCCCTCTCCAGTTAACTTGATGATCCGTTTCGCTGACGTGCTTGAAAATAGCATTAGTGCCTCTCCGTAATCTGACATCATCCTTATGTTGCTTTAAACGTTCTTGTAGCCTCTTCTTGGTTTCCCCCACATACACCATATCACACTTCCCACACGGCACTTCATATAGAAGCCTCTTTCTCGCGAGTCCGCTGTCGATCTCATCTTCTTTCTCTAATGATATCTAGAATCTTCATGGCGCCCTTCCTGTATGTTTTAATCTTCATACCGCCCTTCTCCCTTCAGAATTCTTCTGATCTTCTCTGTGATCGCCCCTGCACTTTCAATGCCATGCCATCCTTTCTTCTTGTCTTCTTTATCTTCCTCTCTCTTGTTTTCCTTCCAATGTCTTTCTCCTTTTGATCTTCCTCCATATTTATCATACCAATCCTTTCTTCCATATTCCTAATGAAATTCAGTTTTGTTCCCTCGTCGACATCACTTCTCTTATGGCAGTAAACGCCCGCTGCACAGTCCTTCTGGAACCACGACGTTACAAACTTGCCTTCCCCTGTTCTCGTTATTTTAATATCTAAGAAATTCAACACACCACACTGTCTTCTTCCATTTCTCTCTCCAATATAATTCCCTTTTCCTCATCATTCAACTCTCTAATAAAGTTCTCTAATTGCCTTTTCCACACTCCAAAACAATCATCTACGTACCTACAAAACACCAGTAATTTATCATTTCCTTTTGCTATCACTGCTTTCTCCCATTCGTTCTCACTAACTCTGCTATTACCTATTACCAGGCTTATACTCGAACCAATGCGTAAACTATCCTTCATTTTCACTATCCTGTCACTTACCTTGCATAAACTATTGTCCCACAAAAACCTTCACGCCTTCTTCATTCTGTCCTTGTCCCAGTTCTCAATTTTCCTGTCTTTCATCACACTGTCCACTACTCTCAGAATTTCTTCAAACTGGGAAACAACATACTTTTTACATCCACACTAAACATGACAGGAGGAGGAGAGAGCAGCGCTAGGGGAAGAAAAGTGAACTTTTAATTAGAAGTGACCCCCTGATTGATGGAAAGAAAAGACGATCTCCTTTCTTTATTGATTAAGTGATTTTTCTATTTTCAGTTGTAGAGTGTAGTCTGAGGAAGGAAGTGGTATACTTCCGAAACCGTTACGTTTGAAGCTATTTTTGTTATTAAAGAATTCAACCTTGTCAGAAAGCTGTGTTTTTCTTTATTCAAGATGAATACAAAGCCATATTGTCATAATATTCATGTTTCAATTTTACATCTTAAAAATAATCAAACTTTAGGATCTCAGAATAACAAATATTGTTGTGAACCAGGGAGGGCGCTCGGGAAAGGCGAAGGGAGGCGGTCACCTCCCCAAGAAAAATGAGAAACGAACTGTTATGATGAAATAGTTCGTTGTCATACGGGAAACGACGTCTTTCCATCATCGTATTTTGTGAAGATTGGATCAACAATTCTCTTTTGTTATGAAATACAGACTTCTATTTTTATTATTTGATTGATTCCACATATTTTAAGTATGTAGATATTATACATAAGAAATATCGTTCCACTTGAAAAGTACATGAAGACATAATTAAATAGCTTCCAAGGGATTTATTTTGTTAATCAGTTTAATATGAGGAGTTAGGTATCAAAATTAGACAACTCCATTTTCGCTTCTTTTACAGGAGACAGAAAAAAACAGTGTATACTTTAAACCATGACGATTATTAGGCTGTTTTTTTTTTCCTGAGGGATTTTTAAGAGATTACAGAAACACGATTTCAAACTCAAAACTGGTCTATAAAAATAATGTTCAGGTAGTAGTTTTACTTTAAAAACTTGAGTTGTCTGCCTGTGAAACTAAACGCAAGAACTGTCCACTTTCGAAACTCGCATTGAATGAAAATGCCCTTAAGTTACTCGGATATAGTAAAAGAAAAACAAGAGCATTTCAAACATAGAATAACCGTGCATTTAACGTGATGTATTTAATTATTAAAAAAAAAAGATATATATATTTCTTTAAGTCGAATCAATCAGAACATTTTCTCGTAGATTAATGAAAAAAAAAAAGAGAGGAGAGCTTGGAGAACTCACCTTTCAGTTTTCTCTTTTTCAACAAACGTTCATACAAGAGAAGTAAGTTACAGTATGAATGCTTACAAACTGTTTATCTTTGATATCATAACCTCGGCTCTTCTGTAAAAAGGATAAACACAATAGCAAGTATAATTATAAAATGTGTCTTTTATATATATATATATATATCTAAATAGGAAAAAAGTACAGCTTAGTACAATGTAAGTTCCTGTAGCTAGCTGCCACATATATTTTAGTGAGAGTTAATTTTAACGAATAATTAATTCTCAAAGTCAGGATAGGTGTCATAATTCATTTATGCAAATGTTTAACTTTTGTCCAAGTATTAGTGTATTGTAGCCCAGTTGCGACTGGGATAATTTTTCGCTATGTTAAGAAGTCTTCCGGAAATGTAAAATATCGTATGTAATCTTTAGCAACCTTAGGGAAGAGTTAACAATCTTTACAACCTACGAAATATTAAGAACTTTGTCTACAGAGGAGAGGAGCTTTGCTGTTTGTTCGTTGCTTACCCATTTTGACATGTTCTGAAAAATTTGAACTACGGCTGCTCTCGAAAAAATCTTCAAGATTGTTTGTGTGATCGACTTACCAGCTCTTCATGCTTTCACAGACTGTACTTGGATAAAGCCCGACAAATCTCTTTCTTTTTATTCATCACCCTCAGATTTTTACTACCTACCGTATCTTTAGTTCCTTATCTGTTACGTAAGTTGGCGAACAACATACTCTCAAACCTGTGATCAACAGGTCGCATTCACTGTGGCCTCAATATCTTATCCTTTTATAAAATCTAAGTTAATATTTACAAAAATCCGATCTTAATTCTTATTAATTATTATTTCCACAGATAATTACCTTCCGTAAGTTAGCTGCTCCGTTCCTACTTCCTGAGAACACGACGCCATTAGAAGAGATTCCCTCCTTAAACAGTTTACCGTCATTCCTTATAGTCAGCAGAGAGGAATTAGCCGATATTCTTGAGCAAAGAGGTTATGAAGCTGATTATATACGCTCAGCTCAATGTTTACCAGTCTACCCATTGTAAAGGAACAAAAACAACGAAATTGACGATCAAAATTAGGTAAGTCGTGTGTTACTCCACAGATGTTGCTGACACGAACGAAAATACTATTCCGCTGTAAATACATACTAGGGTTTGTTTAATATATGCCGATCCTCGGGTTTCGAATACCCAAGACAGAAACAAAGTCTTATGCAATCTTTAGTCGTACGTTTTTCAAGTAATTGCATGTGATGATTGGGATACAATTTCCTTCCTTTGATCTGGAATTAAGTTAGTTCCATATATTCCATGTGACCTATAGAGGAACATGAAGATTTACCCTTAAACATACTTATCCAGGATAATGGCGTTAAAACGAAAGTGCATGGATGTTCTCATTAGACCCAAACCCTAAAATTTCGTACATGAATATGCAATTTTCGTGACAAGTACCTCCAATGATGTTGAGCAAGTGCTGGAAGTTGCTGTTAGGCAGCAGCAGTAGTGACACCAGCAACAGCAACACAATGGTAGAACTAAAAACACATTAAAAAATGACCTGGAGTCAACGAATTCTACGAGCCAGCGTTTCTTTCTTTTTTCTTTTTTGGTGGGGGGTGTACAGTAGCAAGCCACCATACGATTGAATCCTTGCACTAAAACATTACAAATGCAATCCACAGCAATGAGACATATTGCGTACATTGCGTCACGTGGACAAATGTCTCAGAATATGATAGTACATGATATGCTGTGCGTATTATGAACATTGCATTGATTTTAAGTCTATTCGTATACGAGATATAACACAATCGTAGCGTTTGGGTCTGTGTGATAAGAGAATGAACCTCGCCCACTTTTCAATTGAATACTATGAGCGAGACGCCGACCTAGTAGACGTGTGAGCTGGGGCACTAAGCCAGCGACTCGAAGATCCTGGGTTCGAATCCCGGCTAGGGCCGTGTCGCTTCATTACTTTATTATGATTAATTGATGGACCAGAACTGATGAAACTGAATTTTAATTAAAAGTTCACCGTTTATGAACATCAGCATTTGCAATCATATAAAAATCAAGTAAATGGACTTTTTTTTTTTTTAATTTTATTTTATTCTGTATTTTTGAAAGGAAATTAGGTTAAACAAGAGTAGGCCTGATTGGCCCAATTTAATTTGTGTTCAAGGTTCTCATTGGAGAACAGATGGCTGGATAGGCTTTCGAGTTCTGTTCCTTCCACCTTTTTCTTTTAACGTAAAAAAAAAGTGCTGGGAGGAGTCGCGTGTTTAACTTGGAGGAAGCCACATGTAGTTGGATGCTGCTCTTCGTTTTCTCTCTCCTCCTCGGAGAGGAGAGAGGTATCGCAGTAAGTTAGTAAAAAAAAACTTTTGATATTTCATTGGCAAGCTATTTCAAAGGCGAAGTTTATATCTATAATGAAATATTTAAATTCAGTCGGAAGATGTCTAAGTTCGGTAGCAAAATGTTGACTTTTGGTTTTTCCGTAGTTTTTGGCGGGAGCGTTAATTTCTCTTATAGTCGATAGTAAATTTCCCGCCAAAGGTGATTTTATGGTCGATTCCTGCGATAATTAAAGAATAGAGAATTTTGATATCTGAATTAATTTTTTGGAGTGATATTAACGATGCAATCATTTGACTTTTTTTTTCTTTGATATCAAAAAGATAGGATTCTCTGTGTTTGACTTGATGCACGTTAGGTTAATGGAAGTACAGTGTATAATAGAATAATTGGTGCATAGAGGTTGCATGAGTATTGTTTTATGGAGCTATCATTATTAATGGAGGAATCTGTAGAAGATAGATAATGGAGGTATTTTCATGAAATTAGAGCTGGTGGCAGTGAGTAGATTTTGATCGGAGGAATCTGTTGTAGTTAGAAAATTGGTGTTGTGTAATCGGAGGTATCTTATTGGTTGTTTGTAGCAAGTATTTAGTGTTTAGGAGGTATCTTTTATTGATCTTGCTTGTGATAGAAAGTAGCTGGGTTATGGAGGTATTAGGTAGATTTCGAAGAAAAATATACCTATTGAGATCGATACGATATGGAAGTGTGTATATATATATATATATATTATTATTATTATTATTATTAACACGCTAGCGGCCATAATTTTGAAGATATTTGAACCAAATTTTTATATGTTGTTTCTAGACTTAATAGCTCGGTTAAGTTTGTTAATGAGCAAAATCGGTCGCCATCTTGGATCCAAAATGGCCGCCGAACCCATTGTTGTATAGAATACACAGCCTAAACCGCTGGGCTATTGAAATCAAATTTGGCATAAAGGTTCAACATCAATTTTTGATTACGAAAATGTTACCTAATGAGTTCAAAGACTCCATCTTGGATCCAAAATGGCGGAAGTAAGAAATCTATTTTCCATATCGTTTGAGCTAGAGAAAATGAAATTTGACATAAAGGTGTATTGTCACTAGTAGTTCAAGAAAATATTACGAAATGTTGAAAAAGTCATCATCTTGAATTCAAAATGGCCGCTGAACTCATTGTTGTATAGAATACATAGCCTAAACGGCTGCAGCTAGAAATATCAAATTTGGTAACACTATACATTATCATTTGTATGTTACTAAAATATTACATGATGTATCCAAAGACGGCATCTTGGATCCAAAATGGTGGACCTAAAAAAACATTTTCCACACCGTTTGAGCTAGAGATACGAAATTTGGCATAAAGGTGCATTATGACGAGTAGTTTAAGGAAATATTACAACATTTGGGAAAAGTCGCCATCTTGGATATAAAATGACCGCCCAAAATCCCATTTTGCACACCGTTTGATCTGGATAAATGAAATTTTACTTGAAGTTGTACCATCACAAGTAGCTCACGACAATATAAGAAAACTTTCAAAAAGTCGTCAACTTGGATCCAAAATGACCGCCCCAAAAACCCAATTTCCAAATCATTGAAGGTAGAGAAACGAAATTTTCTTTGAAGGTGTATGACCAAGGGTAGGTTACAATAAATGGGGCAAACCTTCCTTTTGGGGGCGCAGCCCCCCGTGGGAGGGTACAGATGGATACCATGGTGGTTTAGTGCTGCAGGGAGATTTTGGTTAAGATAAAGGAGGCGCATCCTCTCAAAAACACTGAAGTTGGGGGCGAACCCAATACGGGGGTCTGGGGGCAGCGCTCCAAGCGAAACAAAGCGAGTATATATATATATATATATATGTCTTGTGAGGTATCGTTGAACAGCTCTTGATGAATAATCTACAAAACAATAAATAGTTTCTCGGTAGCTCTCATATAAGGCGAGATTTGAATTTTTGAAAATAAAAAAAAAACCTTCGAGATCTACCTCCCTGTAGGCCTACTGAAAGGGATTTTTTTTACATGTAAACGGGATGGTGGAGCATGCAGAATTTGGATTGTAAGAATGCTATTTAGTTGGTATCAGAAGTAGATATATAATGGTGGGTTCAGAGGTAGAGCTTTGATGGAGGAATCGTAGAGGTAGGGGAATATAGAATAGAAAGAGGTGGTCTCGGAGGTATCGGTATCTTTCCTTAATGGTATGATAGATTCAGGCAAATAGAAATAGAGAGAATCCTACCCGATGCGGATTTTTTTAAGGATCGAAGGCCAGATATGAATTTTTAAGTGAATAGAATAAACCACGATTCCACAAGTATTAAAAGTTAGATTAAGAAGATTCCCTACCGGACAGAGAGTATGTGATTTTCCTCGCGAGACGGATACATTATCCTTTACATAAATGTCTAGTCCAAATCCGCTAAAATCGCCTCCCGGAGAAGGTCCATAAATTATGAGATTTGGATAAATTTGCTGCTTCTTAATTCGATTTACTTGCGAACAGAAAGCCTATTTAATTAAACATCTTTCGTGAAAGCGCACAACAGGCGTTAATTTCCTCTGATTTCAAATTTTGAATTGTGTAAAAATTCATTGTATATAATTTTTATAGTAATCTTCTTTTTGTTTGTTTCTTAAATAAATAGTAACTGTTTAATTGTTTAGTTAAGATTTTTACGAGTCCTCCAAAAAAAAAAAAAAAAAAAGTTCGTCCTTTAGCGAAAAATTTAAAGTAAACATCTCTCGCGAGAGTGTTTTGGGAGGTTAAGCAATAATAAAAAAGATTTTTGTGTCTGGATAAAACGAAAAGCCTTTTCCGGGTTCAAATTAATAGAAGAGGAATTTATTAAGAAAGGTTTTATCTCTTGACAATGTATATGTAGAACAAGCTACGAGAGCCATTGGAAAAGTTCCGAGGCCTGACACAGACTGCAGCAATAGGTCAATATTGACTGCAATTCAACATTTATGTTATAGACAATCACAGAATTTCTGGTTGATTGCTTTGTTGTATGTTGCTAGGTAAACACAGCTGGTTTGTTTTGGATTTTATAATGGTGTGCAGTTTTAAAAATGGAACATCGTGTTGTGATTAAGTTCTTTATAGAAAGAAAGGGGGGGGGAAAAAGCTTAAAGTGAACAGAATTTTTTTAGCGAAATAAAAATTGTGTTAGGCGAAAGTGCACCTGCGTGTACAACGTAAAGAAGCGTCGAAGAACACCCGGAACATTTAATAAATCATCCACAAAGAGCACGATATTGCAGTGGAGAATCGACGATTGAAGGTGTTCGAAATTGCAACCGCCTGTGTGCATCTTGCACGAAAAAAAGCTTTCAGCAAGACGGATACCACGTTTACTGACTATGATCACAAACGCACCCGAGTTATTGGACATTTCCAGAGGTATAAGGCTGATTTTATCCGGCGATTTGTGACTACCCACATAGCAAAATGACGTCCCAGGGATATCTGACGGATCTCCTGGCAGGATATTGGGACGTCCGTAGGACGTCCTGTTTACATTCATGGGACGTATAGTTATAATTAATTAAATAATAATAATAGTAAGGTCGATTTAATTTATAGAAATTCCAGGTAGGTAATCCCGCACGGCTTTCCGGGGGACAGTACGGGATGAACTGTTTGTATTGCCCACAGAGTTATCCCACGGACGTCCTTAGGACATCGCTATGGGAGCAGGACCATTCTGACGGTAATGGGATCTAAATGGGACGTACTCTGCTATGTGGGTACAGACAAATTCTGGGTTCCCCACTAAACGCTAGAGTGAACGCTTAGGAGTAGTTTTGTCAGCAGGGAAGCTGATGGCTTCAATTTTCTGGAAAGCTAACGGCCTACTACAGAGTACATTCCATACAAGCTATTAACTGAGCAATGCTACGCAAACCACCTCCTAATTTTAAGTGAAGTAAAATTTCGTTAAAAAAAAAAAAAAAGACCGAATTTGTCGAAGAAAAACATTTATTCACCAGGAATACAAGGGCCTCTCATATAAGTGCTACTTGCTAAATTGGGGACCTTCCAGAAACGGTCTTCATAGAAGGAATAAAAGAAATGAACCATCGCTAGAGTGTATATCGCAGTGTATATTATTAAAAAATGCTGCCAATAAAAGCGGTCATGAGTCAATTACGCTAAACGCTCTTTAATATACTTTTCCCTACTTTAAAAAAAAAAAATACTCGTCGGTTTTCCGTATTAGTGTCTATTTCACAGTAAAACCATCAATTCCGTTACAACGTTTCAACAGTTATGGTTATTAACCCTGGAATTGGAACTTTTAGATCCTAAATCCTAATACACTGCCAAAGTAGTTACTTAGTTTTTCCAATAACCGTGAAATTGGAACCACACGTTCAACTTACGTGTTGCCAAGAAAATTAAGTTTCTGGCCGCATAGCGGTTGGCACTGCTGATCAGCCACCACAGCTATGCTTTTCCTCAGCTCTTTGAAAACGAAGTTTTAGTTGATGTCGAGGTCCTCTGCGAACTTATAACCTTCCCTTGTTTACACAACCTACCACGTTTATTTTACGTGTTGTTCCTAACGAACGTAAATATTCCACACGTAAAAGTTACGAGCGATTCCTCATAAGAGCTCTTACGCACACGTAATAGTATTGTGTTGTTCCTAATAAGAGCTTCTCGCTTCGCCAAGTCCTGGGTTCGATCCTAACAGGTTTTTCCAGGGCTTTTCCTCAGTCACACCACGTAAATATATTCAAAGTAAGCCCTGACCGACTTTCTTCCCACATCTTCTCCAACCCTCATTCCAACCTGAGCCATTGTTACCTAAAGGCCACACATGAAGTTGACTTAAGAAGAAATGCATTGTAAATTAACGTTTCTAAGTTCGAAACCATTTGAGTTAATTACTAAAGTAATTCCTTTTTTTATATGCTAAGAGTCCTCCATTTTCGTTTAAAAGTAGTAGTAATTTGCTGGTAATTGAATTCTGAAATCTGGTAGTACCTTTGAGATTGGTTCATTTTAAATTTATTATCTGATAAAAATTATCTAAATACAATGCTGAATAGTAATTAAGGTAATAAAAGAGATGAAAATAAAAACCACAGATAATTACTTGCAGTACTCTACACTTCGTTGCTTACACGTAATTTTGACATGTAGTTCGCAATAAGCAACTAACTATTTAATCGAATTCCAGTTCGAGGGTTAAAAACCAACTTTGAAATTGAATTTATTTATAACTTAGGCCGAGAATGAGTGGGGAAGAGGATGTTGGAAGGTGGTCGGCCAGGGCCTAGCCTCTTTCCGAGGAAAAACCCTAGAAGAACGGTCAGGATAAGCCGTCGCAGGGATCGTTCCCAGGATCTTCCGATTGCTAAGGCAACACTACCAACTGAGCTACGGCCCCTCGGAAAAACTGTTAACTTTGGCCTGTCCCAATCATAAAGAGTGCAATGTTTTTTTTTGTTTTTTTTTAATCTACAAATATCCATGCTCAGGCGGGATTCGAAACCAAACCTTGTCGCCAGCGTCCTAGTTCGTACGACCATCGAGATCGGAAGTTCTGGTTTTTCTGAGACTCTTCAAGCAGTGGTAATTTTCTAAATTATGAATTACAAAGGATTTATTTTAATCTTCCTACTATCATCATGGGTTGAGCAAATATTTGAAGTAACTTTCGATGTAAATAGTTTTACTGTTTCTCGAAATTATTCCTCCAAATTATTTACATTCTCTCCTCAGATTTGATTGTCATGCCCGCTGCATCAATCACCGATTAGTAATGTTAATTCCTCCTTACACAAAGATCTAGAGCGCGTGGTCACGGGTTCAAATCCCGCCGGGGTCCATTGAGCAGTGGTTCAGAGCCCACTTTACCAAAAACTAAGTCCCATCTTTAGAAGCTCACCAGCTCGTTTAGGACGTTAATAAGAATTCTCTCACAAAGGTCTAGGAATCAAACCAGCCTCCTGGCTTCCACACAGTGACCTAACACACGGTTAGCAGCGATTTATATGCACACGATTACAAGAAACAATTCTCCATAGCTTGTTCGCGTGTCCTGCTTTCAACACCAGGAGAGGGAAAACTCATTATTATGAGATTTGAGGACACTATATACACAGAACTTGTGTTGCTGATAGGTTAGTTGTACAGCAATCGACTGGTCATGTAACGTATGAACCTTTTGAGTTCGGGAAGAAGCTACTGGAATTTAAGATGATTTTTTTTTTCAGTTGAAATATGAAGAGCATTTACTTTAATCAACACGGTGGGTGAAGTACCATACCATGGATATATTTAATACGTCCACTCCAAGGTGGAGTGAGGAAAAGAATTATAAGCACAATCCTATCGTTAACAAGAAAAACAAGCCCCCGTGATCTAATTGGAAAGGTACAGGAGAGACACCTGTTTGTTCCCTCAATACGTTCGAATCTTCTATACATTGTAGTAATTAATAGAGATTTTAGAGTGAGTACTTAACAAATCAAGATTCCCTCAATGGCTTTGTCATTGCTTTTCAACCTGATGGCGAGAATTCGAATCGTATTCCTTCCGAAAAATTTACTACGTGAGCACAGTCGTTGCCAATGCAAGATCTCTGAATAAAAAATCAAGAGCCACAAATATAGTAAATATAGAGACTCTAGTGATGAATGTCTGCGTGCTTTTATTTGTTTGTTTGGGAATTTTTGAAATTCATCAGTGCTTCCACAAACGACAAATATAATAAAATTACAAAGTTTCTCCCAGCATTGCTCAATGCCGTTCCATTATGAAGTTTATACACATTACAACTCCTCAATGCTGTTTACACAAGGTTGTGCAGGGACTCTTCACGGTTTTAAAAATAAAATAGGCACCACTTGGTGCGAATGAACGTTTGATGCTGCAGTTATGATTTGCAAAGAAGTTATATTTATTCTAAATAGAAATTATTGGTTTCTATAACCTTTTCTCTTCTTCTTTCCCTCTTAATTCCGTATTCTAAGGAAGTTCCATTTCGAAAGCTGAAAAGTGCCAGCTGTATCATATCCTCTGACAGTCATTTTTTTTTTTCGTTATGCATTAAGTTCGTTCAGTGTTGCTGGTTTTACAGTGTAGACAATAATGTGATAATGTTAACAGTACAGCTGTTGACAAAAATATTGTCGCATGTCTTTACAGAATATTCCCAAATACGCGAAGATGTCCCTCCCATGTGTGACATCCACTAACGAAAATTAAAATTAGGATTAATAATTCCAATTGCGTTACAGAAATATCACTCTGCGAGATAAAACGAAGAAACTATACAACTTGGTAGATTTTTGAACTTAATTTTTTTGTCGACGAAGAATATCGCCCTCATTTAGCAACATATCGAGACAATATTTTCCTCAAAATTGCGATATGTGATTGTTGTGCTCTGAGTTAACAAATTTATACGATATGTTTCCAAATATTTATTTTTAAAATAAGAAAAGTCAGTTAAAGACATGTGGCAAGAATTTTGTCCATAGCCTTAGAGAAAATCTCCCGAAGAATGATCAGAATGGCCAATTCACATCTGCAAACCGTGAAATGACGTGGCCTTCAAAGAAATAGCGTACTAACCACGCTGACACGGGCTGTGTGGACTGCAGCACCAACTTGCTAGAGCCCAGCACTAACTCCGTGTATGTCTAATGAATTGGTTATGAACTTTCTTCCCTGAAAGTTTGAACTTTCTAGGCTTGAATTTGTAGGAGGGGCACTGAAATTTCGTGCAATATGGAGATAGTGCTGACATCTTTTGTTGGATATTGGCTTTACATTAACCTTGAGCAATGTAGTCCTGCACAGTTCAGCTTCAAATAACGAACTTCGAGACGGGTTATACAACGTAGTGCTACGCAAGACAGTGTTGCTAACTTACAACAACTGAAATTCACATTTAAAACCGTCAAGCGATTCTGTTCAACACCACTACAATAACGACTCATAAATGTTAACAATTATAATGGATTTTATCTTATTTCAGGAAAATGGAACAAAAGTTTTGAAATATCTGCGTTTATGTAATAACACAACTAAAGATGGCTAGGATGAATCAATGATTTGTATGAAAGTTTGGAATAAAACACAGGTCAAATATAAATTGTGAGATTTTTTAATAAGCAAATCTGTTAACGTAACTACATTATTTATTTTTTTTTATTTGTTTATTTTTTTTTTAGCTCTGCATGCTTTATAATCACAAACTTGTACAAAAAATAACAGGGCATTTTCAAGTCTTTTTTTTTCTTTTTCACTTCACTGTTCTTCTATGATCTCACTTCTAAATTTCAATTTGTTTTTAAATAACACGCTAGAGGACATCAGTCAATTTATTATACAACAGTCTGATATCGGGAGGGCACGAAAAAAAAAATTCTGTAGCTAATGCATACAAATCAGTTAAATATCACACTTGACATTGGCATGTATGCATATCATTAATTTATTTTTTTCACTTTATTTATTTATTATTTTAAATAGTTCTTTTTTTCTTTGACATTTTTGGTGTCAAATTATGCAATTGACTATACATTACTAAAGCTGTACAGATGAAAAAAAAAATCTTCGGATGATTGCATATATATATATTCTAAACAAAATGATATTTACATCTGATGTCAATGCAGTATCATTTTACAAATTCTTTTTTTTTATATATCTTAACCACACTGATTGCACGAGCTTTACAAAAAAACAGCAACATAATACAATTACAAAAAAAAAAATAATAATAATAATAATAATGAAACAGTTAAATTATAATGATGGATTAGTGTTTTCTTTTTTTCTCAGTAATTATACGTACATCTTTTCATTTTAAAAATGTCAGTGTAACCTGAACAAAAAAACAATAGTACGATTAGGAATGAATTTACTTATCTTTACAGATTAGTTTTTATTTTTTCAGACTTAAAACGAGACAAAGAGATTTCCAAACAAAGAGAAACTTATTTTGCGTCATAAGTTTTCTAGATAAAAGCGACTAAAGCTTCTTTTTCTTAATTATTTATATTCGCTTCATATATATTTTTTTTTGTTTTGTTTTGCTTGATTTCTCTTCAGCAGTTGTATGTTTGAAGCCAAGATCGAAAGCAACAGGGACATAGAATAAAATATGATGGCACATGTAAAGATATCACCCCTGAACCCCCCTGTTCACAACCTTCTTGCGCGACAAACATACAGAAAAAAAAATTAATAACAACGTTCGCGCATTTAAATACATAACTATATATGTTTTTTTTATTTTAGTTTGACTTCTATAGAACTTCTCATTACCTTGTTTTTAGTGATGGCAGTAGTCAGTCATCTCTCACAGACTATTACAAGCCATCTGGTTTAGTTATTGTGTCACTGAGACGAATAAATACTCAAAATTATCGATCAGTACAATGCTTCTTAACATTAGGAAGTTTTTAGTGATTTGAGTTAGATCTTTGACATGTTAGTCGATTTTCTTCTTCTTTTGAGGCATATTAAAAATCCCGTTTTCCACTTTTCATACTAACTTCAGTGGTCCCTTGGAAAAAAAATTATATATTTTTATAATTATGCATATCTCATTAAGAGATTAAGGAAGATAATGACCTTTCCCAAGGTCAGTATTATTATATTGATTAGAAAAAAAAATGCACACAAATATGGCATTTTTTCTTTCTTTCTCTTTGTTTTCATGTCACATGGACCATATGTGACTTTGCAAACTTAAAAAACACACACAAAAAAAAGCATTTAGTTCAATAACAAGTAAGTTGTTTAACATCGCAAAACAACAAAATAAAAATATGCTTTTTTTTCTTCTTTTTTAATTACTTCACAACCTGAATGGGGCTTTTTCCGTGGAACTCTTTGTAGAAGCTTTTCTTGCCATACCCGTGCCTGTGTCAGAAGCCCCGGATGATTTTCTGGTGAGTTTTGTGCCACTTGAACTGGAACCTGAAGGCGTCCTTGCCCTAGGAATTAAATAAAAGAAAAACTGTTAGGAAAACTTTATACTCGAATTAAAACTTTCCTTGCTATGATTTTAGCACAATATAAGGACGCGTAGAGATTATATAAGAAAAAAACAAAACATCGGAATATAAGAAAAAAAATCCACTGATTTAATTTTCGTTACAAATAAAAGAGCAATATTTCAAACAATTTATTAGAAAGCGCTAATTAGGCAGAAGCAAATTTTGCGGAAGCTAATTATGTTACAGCAATGATACAATAAAATTTGCTAATAAGAAAGCACATACTTTCTGTAAAATCGATTTCCAAAACTCGTTAATAAGGGAATTCAATTTGATTCTTAAAAGAAGTTATTTCACTGGTACTTATAAAATCCAAGAATTCTGTAATCAAATTTCACATCTATAAATACCTAATACAAGAATACAATTTAAAAAAAAGAAGGCGTAAATGTGATTGGAATTGTTTTCACTTTAGCATCGGCTTTGGCTACACTGGTGTTAAAATTACGTATAACTTTTTAATTACGTAAAAACAGAAATTCACAAAATATGACAAAAGCTCGTCAATCAATACGGTTGAGAAGGAAAGGCCAATCCACATGACAGAGGTCTGGAAAAAAAAATAAGGACAGGCTTTAAGAAGAAGGTTTGGATAGGTATCTCTGAAGGAACATCTCCGACCAATACAAAATGTCTCCAAGGAGAACACACATGCACTTCAGTTACTTAGAAAAGAACCACAAAACTGGTATTAAACACAAAAAACCATTCAGCAATGTGACAGGGTAAAAAAACTACTACCGAACTCTGTTTACACCAAAGTAAATATTAAGTGTAAAAAAAAAAAGAGAGAAAGTCTTTGAAATAAGTGACTTCACGGAAAACAAGTTCTATGTTATCATCACATGTTCTTGTCAAATTTCTTTCTTTCACCGCTTCCACCAATAATTTTTATCGACCTAGAAATAACGTAGGTGAATCATCATCAACCAATTTCAGTTTCCAGCCGCGTTTGCTTCCTTGTCAAACAATTCCCTTACTTAGTCAGTAAACACCGTTACCCCCTCCCCCCAATTCTTCCTATATCCCCCTCCCCACACACATACTTCTCACCACGGCAGTTTATATCTTGATGAAACTATATTGAATTTCACACTACAGTTAGAAAGACATAAAAGCATGTCTACATATCTGTCTACAGCGAAACTAACCTACGTGTTAATTGCATTTAACCTTCCCGAGCGCCATTTCTATTAATCAGCGATTTCCTTTATGTTTCCTAACTGTTAATTTTGTACTTCATTATTATTATTTCAGTTTTCTTCTCACCCCGACAGCATAATCGCATTACTGATCTTAAGTTGTTCAATTTTTTTCCCCTCAATATACCTGTACCGGCGCAAGCTCGAAAATCTACTCATTAAATCAATATTCTCTGTCCTATATCTTAAACTATAGGACTTACAAAGCTAGCGTCAAGAGTTTGATCAACTCACATATACTTCGTAATGCACCTGGTTAGTAGAGAATTGACTAAATTCTTTATATTGCTAATAGAATGAAACTGAATCGAAGTGTAAAATATCTACGTCCAAACAGGGGCTATGGACAAAAAACAATCCCCAACAAAAGGGATTTAACACGCAATTTAAAAAGGTAACCCTTTCTCATATCAAACGCTACGGATCGTTCCTGCAAATCGCATTCAAGTCAACGAATGAATGATCCCATTTAATTTAAAACAGAAACAAAAACAAACAAAACAAACGAGGGCAAAAAGGGGTGCGAGCTGGAATTTTAAGTAGGCAAGTTTATCTTCCTGTTATGACAAATGTTAACGCCAATCCTCCTCTACCATTAACTCAACTCCACACACAACTTTCACATTGTTTCATTGTGCCTACCTGGTAGGCCCCACCAATACTGGAATGCTGGATGCAGATGGAGTCCGAGATCTGAAATAAGTACATGCACTTCATGAAGAGTTAACCAGGTTAGCGCGCATGCATCTATCTACTCCAACTGAGTCATGCCAATAGTTTCTCAACTTAAGTACCACTTGTACAATAGAAGTAAAAAATATGTTTCAAATTATATTTTATCGTACTTTTTCGTTACTCAATAAAGACCAACAACATGCATGACCAAAGTTACCATCAGTTAACTTAGATGAATGAATGCTAATCTTCTTTAATTTTAGCTTAATCCTTTACAATTAGTAGTTGTACCAAGAAACGTTTCTCTTTTTTTAAAAAAAAAAATCATGCTATCAAATTCAGTTCCAATAAAAGGCATGCACAGAAAGTTAACACTTTTGTTCAGCTTACGTCATTTTAATAGAACAACTTAAGAGAATTAGTTTACCTACACACCAGCATGCACAATACGATACTTTCTGATCATTCACGCCAAAATATACTGCTGAAAAGTAGCACATCGTAGAACGACAAGTCACAGACTGAAAAGCATTCAACTGTTATCGCGCTATAGGTTTGTTTTTCACATTAACGGCCAAAACTGTCACTCTGTCCGCAGCTGGTATTCACGAGTTCCTAGCACGCGGAGAAAACTAGTGAAGATTCCTTATTTTCAATACAAAGGCTTGCGAAAGACCGTATTTCATCATTAAAGGTTCTTAGAAAACGGTGTTGATAATTATGTACAAATTGATCTTCAAGCAGATAGACAGTCATTAACAGTAGATGATTACTAAAGGTTTGTTTAGATACTAATTAAGTGTGCTAATTATCACTAAGTAAACAGTTTTAGTAGTAGTAACACATCATCGTGCACGCACGAGAAGCGAACTCCAAAAGTCTAAAATTGGTAACCTGCTATATACTTCTACAATGATTTGAAAACCACGAACATTACAGGCAAGTTCATTTAAGTGCTACCAAGCAGTATATTTTCGCATTTACACCACGACCTTTCCTCTAAATCCATGTTGAACTTAATCATCAAACGGTTAGAAATTGTTAAGAAATTCTCTGCAACCTATGAAAGATCTCAAACGCACATCATTTTACGCAGCAAGACTTGAATCTCTGCAACACATGAATTCAAAAAAGAAGGAAGGAAACCATAGTTTGTATACCGACACAAACCAAGACAATTAATCTCCAGAAAAAAAAAATCTTGATCAGCTTATTCACTATTAAATGCAGAACAGAGTTCCATGTAATCAAAATCATAACTGCTGGACACAAAGTGAATTGAGAATGTAAACGCACACCAACCAATACATTGATTTTCGCCAAAACTTCAAAACGAATGCCAATCAACATCGACAGTTTTTATCCAGATATAAAAATCCAATAGCTGCGTGTTCCCTGGGTCTTATATTTCGTATTTCAATTTACATGAAAAGTTATTTTTCCTATATGAAGTTTGCCCCCATCCCCTTTGTTTTCTAAGATAAAAAATTTAGAGTATTCAATAACTAAATGCAATCAATTCGGAACAGCTGAAGAAAAACAACTGTCCACAATCAAACATTATTATTACTAAGGTTTTTGATTTTATAAAGCGATAGAAGTCATCATGGATTCTCTTTCCTTGCTTGTGTCTGATGATTCCGTACTTGATTCCAAGCTTTCGACTAACTAACTCTATGGCTTATGGAACTCGCAAGTTCATCGCCGCAGTAACAAACGTTCGCCATTGGATTCTATCCTGGGCAATATCAAGCCAGTTTTCATCACGAACACCTACTTCTCGAAGATCTCTTCTAATATTGTCCTCCCAACGACGTCTCGGTCTTCCCAATGGCCTCTTTCCATCGGGCCTTCCAACCAGGATAGAAATCTTCGTTTTTCCCCCATCCGAGCTACATGCCCTGCCCACCTTAGTCGTCTCGATTTCATTATTTTTACAACATCTGGTGAATCGTACAGTCCGTAGAGTTCTTCATTATGCAGTCTCCTCCATTCTCCAGTCATCTCGTCGCGTTTCGGCCCGTATATTTTTCTCAAAACCTTATTTTCAAATATACGTAATTTATGTTCATCTACTAGGGTCGTATTCCAACTTTCGCAACCGTAAAGTATTACCGGCAGAATAACCGTTCTGTATATTTTCAATTTCAATTTCCTTGATATTAATCGCGATGTTAGATGTTTATGGACTGAATAGAAACACACGCGTTCCCTGATACTAAGCGACTTTTTATTTCTTCAGCTTTCGACTACTGGCCAAAATCATTTTCACGGAGTGCAAAAACAAGGATTAAGAACAAACACTACATATAACAGGAGAACAAAAGGGGGTATTGACCCCCTTTACACGTTTTCTTTTTCTCGTTTTATTATTTATTTCAATCCTTTTTCCCCATTGAAAATGGACAGTGTGCGTATAAGAAAGCTTGGAGTAAAAAGTATACCACACCGACAAGTGAAGATGAAAGTTTTCATCATCTTTTTTTACTTACAATCGTGTACACTCTTAAGTGAAAGATATAATAAGAGAATCTTTCCTCAAAATTTAATTAAAATTTCACAATCGCTGAATACTTTAGAACTCACCACGAAGCCTTTCCTACGTTGATAAGAGCATATCATTCTTTTGTATTTTCTGCTTAGATCTCTTACTTTTTAAATCCAGCGTTTCCACTTTCATATCTGCTATTAACACATGCTTCCCTAATTCACAGAACACCAAACACAACAACAACAACAACAACAAAAACGAACATCAAAATAACACGCCATCAACAGGAATATCCCCAATCTGACACACAAAATTTCCCAATCGTAGTTTACACAGATTAAACGTCTGTTACTTTCAATGCCTTTTCAAGCAAATATAATTTATTTTTTTGTTTCCAAATCAGAAGAATCTGCATTACAATAATTGCAGCAAACCAAGGTAAAGGTGCACACAACATGCGAATCTATTTACCTTGTAGATTCAACTGTCGATGCAGTGCTGGATGCGGAGGATACGCTATGCCTAATATAAAGTAACGGACATTAAGATAAAAAGAGTTTTAAAAAAGTGGAATAATTATCTGTGCAATCATTACAATAAATATCATATATTATGTACACAGTAAATCTTTTATTAAATAATCTAAGCACACCTACAAATTAAAGAATTAATTCTCTGTTTTAGATTTCGCTTGATCTGTTATTTGTTGGGATCCATGTTTGTTTTATATATCTTCTAATGTGTGCTATGTGAAGAGAAATAGTTTGAGGAACACATTCATTACATATTTTCTCTTTCTTTTTAATTACTGACTGCTTTAATGCTAGTGTAAAGCAACGATCTCTGAAAGCTAGATGGCAGCACTAACTTCGTATGCCTCTCATGTATTTTTATCGATGCACGAAATTTCAATACTGCTTCTACAAATTCAAGCCCAGAGAGTTCACACTTTCAGGGAAAAAGGTTCATAACCAATTCAAGAGTTTAATCCGTGCCCATTTTTTTATTTTCTGTTTCGTTCATTGTTGAACGATCTTCAATGTCATAACTTTGGATATTCACTGCAACAATGAAAAGGATTTCAACAATGCACAAAAATGAAATACTTATGAACGATTTTCTCTGAAAGTTTGAACTCGCTTCGCTTTTATTTGTAGAAAGAAGCAGTGTTGCAATCTTGTGCAACGAAAAAATGCATTAAAGACATACGAATTTAGTGTTGCCATCTAGCGTTAGAAATTGTGGCTTTACCCTAACCTTAATCGAGAAATGAAACTAAACGTAAGCTCCCAACCAAATAAACTACCAATTTTACAGTTAATCCAACACCATTACAACTGTTTCAACATGAGAGTATGAAGCAAACAAAAATACATTTCCTCTGTACAGTACTAACATAATCTCGGCTACACTCAAAACGATTTCAGGACTCTGACAAGACTAACAAATATATATACAAAAAAAGATACAATATAAAAGAAGTAACAACCACCTACTGATTTTTTTTTAACCTCTGGAAAGCCCTAACAATTATTGTTCTTACCATTAGATAAGCAATCTTTACATGACTTACAAACGAATATTTCATATAACATACAACGCATATCAATGAAATGCTTGGTGATTAGATTTACTGTGAAATAATTAAATATTTATTTATTTTTTAAGAAGTGTAAACGTTCTTTTTTCTCTCTCGAGTTTTATATAAACAGTAGCGGCATACATGAACCAATAATGAATTCGAAGGGATAGGGATATATATAAGATGGTAAACAAGGTAGGAAAAAAGGACAGTTACATAGTGAGATAGGAGCACACGAACTTCACAAACACTATAGAAAATTAGTACGTTTCGCAATTGCGTTTTCAACTGGTAGGAGAGGAAATGGACAGAGCGGACAGGTGCGGGACTGGTGTTAAGGAAACACCATATTGTCAGTAGAATGCAGGGTGACAATGTGGCCAGCTTATGGAGGCGGGAAAATGACTAGATGGGACGGAGAAAACACCAAATGGAGAAGAAAGTGCGAAGGTTACTAGGAGCAGGTTAAGGGCTTCCTGAAGGAATAAGAGGGTGCAGAATCAGAGGGGAGGGGGAAATAATGAAGAAGGGGAGAACGAAGATACAATGTAGAAAAATAGAGTAAAAGTGGAACAGGGACGGAACAAAGAAGAGAAAGGAAGAAGGAGAAGACAATGTGCTGCAGGGAGTTACAGGCAGTTGAGACCGGGTTCACGGTTGGCGGAAAGGATAGAGATGTACGTCTGTTCCCATCTCTTTCTAACTGTAGCAGGTGAGTCAGGGTTCAGGACTTTCAGGATTCTGACTCGAAAGGTTTTGTCAAAGGTGCAGCCGTGATAGGAAGCGTGTTCAGGTATGGGGAGGTGCGGAAGTTGATAGTTGGAGGACTAGCGATGGTTGTTGATGCGGTATGTTAGAGGAGTTTGGGTTTCGCCAACGTAGGAGGAGGAGCATAGGTTACATAGTAGGAGATATATATTCTCTTGCTGAGCGGAATTGTTACTTATACGCCACAGTTTTTTCAGCCACGCGCTAACATTTAATTTCAATTTTCCAGATATATTCGCCCCAAAATGTGTCCGACACTAAGAAATATTTGTAACATTCTGTATGACATGCATATTCCTCTCCTCCACCGAACCCGTATCTCGAGCACAACAGCTCGTAGACATAGGTTCAATGCCCACCAGGGGCTTTCAAACGGAATGGTTCGTAGCCCACTTTACCAAAAGTTGTTGTAAGTCCCGTCCTCAGAAGCTTTCCAACTCACTTAGGACGTCAATAATTCAATCAATCAAGCAACAGATTTGCAAGTCACTGCTTGCGAGTAGATGACACAGGTCTTGATGTTATGGCATCACCTGGAACCCGGAACTATCACCCCCACTTCTCCTGAAAGTTCAATAACGAACTTTTGGATAATCCTAAAAGTATCTGTAATTGAGTCTAAGATGACTTCCCCTTCTGTGCAAAACTAGATAACACATCATCCACGAGCTATAGAAGAACATTCCACCGTCTGTCGTTGAAGATCTGATACAAGTGAGTTAGAGGTATGAGACATTCAAAACTTCTCGTTTAACCATCCTCAAACCTTTTGGTATTCCTAGCCGAGTACAGAAGCACTGGGGTATTCTTCGAAAACACAGTAATACAATTCACTGCAAAATGACACTTCCTTTTCATGCAAGCCAGTCTATCTACACTACAGATGATCTCACGTAAATCACAATTAAATACGAACTGAATTTTTATGTTAACTTAATTATATTCTCAATTATCCCTCATTCATTTATACATGAATAAATGAAGTGTAACCAACTACTTCACTGTGCTTCAAGTGCTTATTTATTGCTTCATTACTCATCACACATGATAACTTGATTAATTCCTGATTTTATGGACTACGACTATGGCACGATTAACAACTTCTACACGACTTCCTACATTATACTTCTACTTAGAATTATAGTGACAGTCACGTCTTTTCTTAGCAAAAGGATGGGATAATAGTAACTGGGTAAAAGCTAATGCAAAAACGTGAATTTTCAGAAGAAAATCGGGTTCATTGAGCTATTGCAGAACCTATAAAATCATGAAGATTGATTTTAATTAACCTATTATAATTCGTCAATCACATTTTACTGCGAGGAATGTACTTCCTTAGCGTTAACAAACCTTATGCTGAAAGGCACTACGACCATGCGCCTGATGAGAAATGAAGAAGAAAAAGTGGGGACTTCCAGGATGGCTAATGCCTCATAAATCTTTCTACTCACAAGTAACTACTCGCGTATTAAGTCTACTGACTGTACATCGAAAACACACTCGCTCGGAAGAAGACCATACTTAAAAAAAGAGTTTGGTGATGGAATATTAACATCATAATGGTGCTGTTTTATTGCTTGTAGATGTCCATTTACTGACTTCAGAAGGAGGAGGAACATGTTACCTAACCTACTCAGAATAATCAACTGTTACTACTACATTCATATATCTGTTATCTACAGTCACTGTTTATAATTCACGGCTACTTTTATTAACAATTTTTACAGATTTTTCCACTTTTGTGGAGAGGCGTTTTGTGCAAGATCACTTTAGGCATTAAATACATATCTACAGTACTACAAAACGTATACAAAGATCAACAGAGAGAGTAATTACCTATTTGAGCGCTTCACAAGAACAGGAATGTTAGAAACAGAAGTTGTCCTAAAGGAAGAGCTGCATGAAGAGAAAAGCAACAGATACAAGTGAAATCAAGAGTTAGTAGGAAAGAAGCCATCAACCTGTGAGAACTTGACTGTATTTCAAGACTTCCAGAAACCGGTTAACCGAAAATTCCGGACTCGCCTGCTGATTGGGTAGATTTTTTCTAACTTCGTTTTCGTTTCATATCGACTTCAAGTAATTAAAACTTTGCCTGTAATCAGTACTATTAGTGTTAGGAAATTTTAATTGTACAGTAACTGTACTAGAAGATAAATACAACGTCCAGAAAGAGTTTATACACAATAATGAATTACCAAACACACTATAATCCGTGAAATGCTGTTTACTCCCTTTCGTATTTAACGACCGACGTAAACCGAGAAAAAGCTACCTAATGTAGCGCCTAATACGAACGGTCGTTCAGCCCAAACCGAGACTTTTGCTGTTACAAAGACAAATTGGATTGAATTTACGGTCTTTAGGCATTTTTTACAAAGAGAAACGTTACTGCGATCAGTTGAGTATAGTAAGTGGCACATTTTTTTTTCTATCAGCGCTAAGCGGTGCGCATATCTTAGGCCAATAGATACATCAGTTATTAAAAATGACACACACTACTGCAAGTCCGTGTGCGGACGAGACTATTGTATTCACATTTTGTGAAACCAATGGAGATTTAATGAAAACTTTAGGCACAGTACAGTGATGAGACGGTCGATTTCAAGACGAAAGCACATTTGTAGATGACCTTCCTGGCCGTGATGGTTTCAAACCCCACACCAGTCGTTCAGTTTTTTTTTTTTAGTTTTTTGTTTGTTTGTTCTGTTTTAACAAACATGGCAATTATTTATGCTGCTCTTCAACTCCATAGTACAGTTAATATTACTGTCCTGAAAGATGTGCACTTGGTTAGGAGGTCGTATTCTGCAGTAACAACAAAGTGAAGCTATCTGCCCGATCCTAGCTCTGGAGTACTGGCAAATAGTCCTATGCCTATGATACCTAGGCACTCATGAATCGCTGGGAGAAGCATAATTGTAGTAGAGGATTATATAGGAGAAATAAAAGTAGTTTCCACTTCAACGAATGCATTCTTGTTATTTCGTCTAAAACCATGGTTTTGCTTGAATGTCATTCCCAGAGAACAGAGTACAAGCTGCCTCAGATAAGTACGTACCATCTTCCATAAGTAACTGAAGAAGCTTCTAATGAAGCATACTATTCTTTCACTTTGGAATTCGTTTAAAGAGAAGATGCGTACAATTTTATGCTTCAAAATTACCTCCAATTACATCAATTTCGCTTTATTTCAACACTTGACTGGCAAGGAATGCCGTAAAAGATATCAGTTATTCATAAACGTCACATCCTTGTGGTTACATCACATAAATACCCGAATGCCGCTATTAATCGCGTGTTAAACTGTTACATAAATGCATTAGGTATTCACGAAATAGAATCAAGTTCTCACTCAAGAATATTGGAAGCAAATTTACAGCGAATATTTTAGAAAAAACATTACTTAAAAAGGAAATTACTACTGGATTACTCTATACCAAATCTGTAAATAGGTGGTAAGAAGACTATCTTAGATCAATCAGAAAATATTACACAGACACTCAACCATGATATGAGAGATGTCTGGATACAGGAAAAAAATATATATCGTTGACAAGGACTGTGTCATATAATACTTCAAAAATCAATTTACTATCGACATAAAACGTATGTCAATACTTAGAAGTGATTTTCGAATTCATGAACGTGCAGAAGAGATCCTTCGATCATTTAAAGAACCAATTTCTCAAATATGTGTAATGCAAAAATATAATATCGCCAAGGAATGAATACTTTTCGTGTGCATCGAAGACACTCATTCCAATAGCAGATTTGGTATAGAACATCCTGCTAGATTCTTTTTTTATTAAGTGTTAAAAAAGCACTAATTCTGAGAATTGCAAGAACTGGCTGATATTTTTTTTTTTAAATAATTATGTGCAACAAACAATATCTACTTTAAGTGATAATAAATACTGCGATACAGTAAATTACAAAGAAAACCAGTAGTACATTATTGTTTCATAATCTTCTCACATGCAAATACATTGATAATGGTCACCAAATAATATAATCATGCAAAAAACGTGGTGTGGGTGATTTAGTTCTCAATGTAGAGAAATTTGCTAATGTTATCTGGGATCTAGAGTACAAAGGTAAAAGATTTATCTAACAAATTATGTTCTTTCCGGCTTAAACCACCACCAGGATTACTTTTCTGATATTTATATAAAATAACCATGAAAAACAAATTTTAAAAATGCGAGAACACAATTCACGGGGTTAAATCACTGCCATTATTTCAGTCTTAAAAGAGTGAACTTACTTTGCTTAGTAAGGCATTTCCCCCCACAGGTCTCACAGTAGCAACGATTTTAGTTTATATGAGGACATCAAGACTAGGTCTTACTTCTAAGCAAAGCCAATAGTTTTTGTTTTCCTTATGCTCGGTGTTATGAATTTAATTCTGCCTTATTTAAGACAGCTTATATAAGCTCGTTTGTCGCTGACTTACGCTGGCTTTTTTTCTTCTTCTTCGTTTTAGGAATTCCAAAGTGTTATAAAACAAGTGGGACAGAATTGACTGTATTTACGTTAAGATAATTGCAAATATCTGTATAAGAGCGTATAAGATGGTTGGAAACAGTTTAAAGAGGGACTCCTGGCTTTTTTTTTTTTTTTTAATACTAACTAATAACTTTGGACAGTCCCGGTTTTACACGGCGCTACGTTCGACACTGACATCAATACCTAGACAGGATTTGAACCCAGAACACGGGAGAATCTAACCTGACACCTCAGAACGTACGATCACTGCGAGCAGCAGAAATTACTGCACATGAGATACGTTCTATACGAAAAAAAATAGAACGAATACAATCAACATTCTCTTAATTTATTATTATATTTTGAGGAATGCTTTGAAGAAAAAAAAGTATTCTGATAATCTCCACTTCCTTTTGTGTTCCTTTTCATTTCTTTTTCGTCCTCTAAATCCTAGCGGTAAAAACCTGTAACAATGATTAGTTGATAGCACACATTGAGCTCAATTGCCTCTTTTGGAGCGAACAGCTGAATTTCAATTATTTTACCAAGATGAAAGGGTCATGAAATCCATACAAAAGCAAATTTTGCACCGATTATACCCACATGGAGGGAAAAAGTTATGCATCTTACTTTTCCACAATATGCGAGTTGGTTCATTTCTCAGTTTGCATTTTTTTTTTAATCGTGAAACACACTGTTTCTAAAACGCATTCGCAAGAGTGGTTCATTAACGTGCTAGTACCTTAGTTCTTCATTAAGTAATTCAATGCATACTCATGAATTATTAAAACTACCTCTCTCAGTTAACAAAAACTGACAAGGTTCGACACTAGTTTTTAATGGATCCACAGAAGGAAGATTACGTGCAAAATACTAATCATATTAAGATCTCAACTGAATAGAATTCAACATAATTTACAAATCTCCGAGAACAAAAACGAGAAAGCAAGAAACTGCAAACAAATTTATTTAGATTTTCTTGAACTTATTTGACCACGTTACAAGAATTCTTCTTAATTCAGCCCCAAAATCGAACGATAAAAAAAAAAGTCTTGTTCACGATCTTGCTAATTCAGATTTCCGATGTTAAATGTACAGAAAAGATCCCTCCGGGTAAACTCGTCTTTTACATTCATTACAACGAAAACATCTTCTTTTTAACGATTGTTTTACGTTTACTTACAAACATGGGGTATATTTCAAACATCTAAGATGTGCATATATATATAAAAAAAAAAAACATTAAATTATGCAGCACTCATTAAAGTATCACCCTGAACACCTTACTTTAGACCACGTTATCCTCGCTGTATCGACAGGGAACTATGCAAGACCCTGTTCTTTTCTCTTTCATTTTTAATAACCCTTCCCTAATATTCATGAAGAATCTAGAAACTGACACAGACTTGCCAACTCCATGCAGAATATAAACAGTGTATTCAAGAAATTCGCAGGGATGTAACATGACACGTTCTATCTTGAATATATTTATTTCAGTTTTTAGAGGCTGCGAACGTTTTGAGGTTGAACAGAACTGATTGACATGATGACGTGCAGATAGTATAAAAAAGATGAGAAACTGAAAGCACTTGAAATGTGGACCTGGAGGAAAATAGAGAAGAGGATCAGCTAGTTACAGAAAAATACTGTAGAGAGATTAGATCAGAGGCGTGCAAGCGGACGAAGTTTCGGGTATGCTCATTGCGAGCGAGTAAGGAGGAAAGAAATGCGGGTATAATAACATAAGTGTGAAATACAGTACTGGATTGATCGCCTCTATATTGATATCAATACGCAGCGCTCAGCTACCTTATTTACAGTATGCCTGACAAGCGAACTGGTAAAGACTTGACAGCCCTCCCTAGTACCCGCAACCAATGCTGAGCGCCCGTGGAAGGGAATGCTAAGCTAAGACGAGAATGAAAAAAAAAAAAAAAAAAACAGTATTGGAGAAAAAGCAGAAATAACACTGAGTGCTGAATAGAAAGGGATCGCGGCCCAACATTTTATCTTGAGAAAGCTTTGTTTGCTGACATTCTAATCTGTACACATATATCAACTTTTGGGGATACCGAATTCATATTCTATGATAAAACTTTGCAGTAAACGGAGAAGTATGATAAATTTGTACTTTAAAAATTTATTTAGCGGGGAAATATCGAATAACTCATTAGCTATTATTATTCAGATCTACGCCCACCCCTTCTTGAAAGTATGGCTGTAAAAAACGAGCGGTAAGTTTTCAGGTAAACAACGAACGAAGACATAAAAAACCGCACGACCGGGATAAATGGAGAAGTCTAACTTTGCTTCACAACACCTGTCGTTATCATTAATCATGTTCTTGATTAAACCAAAGGTACTTCACGAAATTATTGTTTCATCACACCGGGGCTTCTAGGTGTTACTTTCAAGTGTGCTGCTTAGTTTCAGAATGGTGTTACAAAAAAACATTCATCTCTGGGGGGAAAATTAGAACGGGATGTATGAAAACACTACATGCAAATAGGATCTGCCTCTATTCACAGCAACATCAATAACCCATTTACCCAGATTGTGACTGTGTATCACTTGCTCCAACAAAAACTGGAATCCTTGATCTGGCCGTGACAGCAAGAAAAAGGAAAGAAAGAAACAACTGTTAAAAAATAAAGCAATTTGGGAGGATAAACCACACTAAAATAATATATCTTCTGTAAATCTTGAGGGAGAGAGAAAAAACACGCAGTATGGTTGAAAATATTAATTGTTACAGAATAGAAAACTCTAAAAACGTCGGAAATACTTATTGTTACACTACAAAAACCCTAGAAACGTCGGAAATACTTATTGTTACACTACAAAAACCCTAGAAATGTCGGAAATACTTATTGTTACACTACAAGAACCCTAGAAACGTCGGAAATACTTATTGTTACACTACAAAAACCCTAGAAACGTCGGAAATACTTATTGTTACACTACAGAAAACCCCAGAAACGTCGGAAATACTTATTGTTATAGAATAGAAAACCCCAAGATTTACATAAGATATTTCTACGATGTGAAAGATTAAATATTGCACCAATAAATACTCTACTGTTGTATAAAGATAATTGAAACTTGCCTCTCACTTTCAGAACATGTAAGCAATTAAAAATCTAGCACTGTTATAAAACAGGAAACAAAATATATACATATAATACGTTCTCTTAGTTTCCCATTCCGTATTTTTATACACATATATGGACAACTGCAGCTTTTCTGGAAATTCGATTAGGATAATATAAAAAGTTATTGATTAATATATTTTCTTTCCACTATCATCAACAAATAGAAACGTATGTTAACAGTGCATGAACATTTGGAATCGCCTTTGTCTAAAACATCAAACGAAAGACAACTTGTCTCATCTTACAAGTAGTCTTCATTATATTATAGTTCCTTATTTATTAAACAAATTACGTCTGTTCATATTAAATCCCCAGTTCAGCTTAGTTTTATTTCTGGAGAACCATTTTCTATTCACGAAACTCAAATTTTTCCGTTAAGTAACATTAAAAGTAGCTACACCAACCAGATCCTCGAACTCAAATTAACTGAAGGGGTGTGCAAGTCAAACTAAATTTAAATAAAATTGGTTCTCTCCACCTTCTTCGGTAAATTTTACAATGATGTTATTACAGTTCATGTGCTAGAGTTCGATCTCGGCGGCGGACGACCACCTTGATTGAGACTTTCCAGGATTTGCATCAGTTCATCGAGCGAATACTGGGTTGGTAACTTTAAGGTTTTGTCCGCTACCTTTGTTCTATCCTATCCCGGCCGGAGCCGGAGATGGCTACAGGCCTCAATCAATTCAATTCAATTCTCTTGGTGCGACATATTGTATTTATACTATGCAACATGTATTGTATTTATAAATTTCTGTCAACATGTTTCGAATCATGGCATTAAACCACATTTTATGCGCAGGTAAGGAAAGAACGTGAAGAAAAAAAATATATACAGATATTGGGAAAGAGAAAGAGACTAAACTTCTGTGCATACAAGGTAGCTGAATATTGACAACAATTAATATTTATAATACATCGCGAAAAGGTCACGAAGTTATCGGACGGAGCAACTCCCATTATTGCTTTCTCTGGTGAGTCTGCTTTCTGACTGAAGTAACTACTCAGCTGGCATTATGACTGAATCACCACCGACGCTAAAAGACCGCCCCAGGGTCAAACCAACACCGCCCGCACTCAGAGCGAGAGAGTTAAACACCCAGCTCGCAACACACACTAATCCGTCCCAACAGAACACCGTTATTTGCAAAATAGAGCAATACCAAATTTTATGCAGTCTAAACCATTACTTCCATCCCCCCCCCCTCAATCCCCTGACAGCAGAAGAACGAATTCTAAGTACATAAATCCCACACCTTCAGCTCAATTACTGAATAGTTAAATTCATCACGAAGTCGCAGCAAGATACGATCAACCTTACACTCACGTCTCTCCATATTAGAAGACTTAATTCTTTGAAACTGTGTACTCCGTAAACAAAAACATGGTGACTGGACTTACTGCAAATCAAACCCAAGTCCAAAACTTGCCGGTCGCTTGCTGCACCAGCTCGTTAGGCCGGTAAAAGGTTCGATATGAAGTCCGATGATCAATTTTTGTATGCAGATTTCCATATACAAGGCTATTGTGTGAACAGAAACAATTATTTAAGACAGAATAACTGACTCAAGGTTCCAACGATAAAATCCCAAAGAATCAACATGTAACAACTTAGTCCAAAGAAAAAAAAAAAAAAAAAAAAAAAGTACTACACACATAAAAACAAGAGGAGCCATCACACACCAATCCCAACGGAAACAAAGATAGTACAAGTATCTCAGAATACAAAGATATGGACAGCCAACAAGAACAGACAGACAGTACAGTAACAAAACAAAAAAATCACCAGAAGCTAATTGGCGAACTAAAAAAAATAAATAAAAAGGACAAAGAAATTGTTGACAGGTTGTATTTACCTAAGGCCTGAACCAGATAGGGAGGGTATACTGGAGGCAGAAGTAGCTCGCTGTAAGTTTCCTGTCCTAAAAGGTGAGCGTGACAAAAAACAATCAACATGTAAAGAATAACGACATCAAAAGAATAAAACTAGGATTTTTTTTTTTTAATTCTGCAGTAAACAAAAGTAGTAAAATAAGATTGTTGTTTAGGTAATTACATCATCAGATCAAACTAAAGTTATTTTAGAAGCTCATAAAGAGAAGATTATTACTAATATTTGTCATTAAATGCATGATTTCATTCCAAACTAAAATATATTTTACTACAAGCCAAAAAACAATCACCAAAGTTAAAGGCGAGCTTTCCTTTTTAAATTTAAGTAAGAAACTCATGCATACTAATCTGTTAATCGCCTAACTACCTTATTAATTGATTATATTTGGTTATGTTTTGAATAATTTCTTTAATTTTTTTTTAAAATAATAATATTGTTCTGTGTTAATATTTTTATTAATCACTTTTCTCAAAATATATAATATAATATTCTGGCAGAATTTGCGTTCTAACGATCTGTTGTTTATACCTGTCTCAAAAATGACAACTGCTGATCCATATGTATCAGTGAATAGAGAACCTAACGACCTAACCGTTTTCTAAACTTAAATATTTCATGAATCTGCTGCAGGAAGTTTACAGACAGAATGTAATACGAACTACGAACGTTCGCACAAACTTGCAAAATTGCCTCGTATCTCTTATTCGTTTTTTCTAAATTTTGTTTAAGTTCTATTTGGTAACAAAATTAACTGAATGTATATTTAATAACTGTGTTCAAATAATCCAAGTAGGACATGTGCCATACATAATAAGCCACACTTACAATAAATAAGAGGGGAATAGGTGCATGGCATTTACTATTGCGAGTGTTCAAATTGAATTAGCCTATTATTTAAGGCTAACACAGAGTGCAACTCGCTATGACGTATACTAAATCTGGTACACACACAGTACTCCTCGCTCATTCTACTTATCTCACTTCAGTCATTTTTTTTTCTTTTGGGGGGAGGGGACTATCATCTTCATGACTGCTAGTTTTTTATTATTATTATTATTATTATTATTATCAATTCTTTTCCTTGACCATTCCTTATACAATATACTATCCACGAAACTATAATTTTATGGATGTTATATAATGAAATTCATAACAACTCTGGTTACTATTAAGATTTAACCGTGTGATATTTGGAACGTTATATATTTACACTATAAAAATAGTTTCTTTCTATTTGCAAAGCTACTAATTTGAGAAACGTATAAACTTCTTTGAGCGCAAACCTTTAGTAATGACAAGATTTTCGAGTTTTTTTTGTTTTTTTTTTTAAACAAATGAATCAATCTAGTACTGCCTCTCCGCTTTGTGTTTACTTTTTAAGTAATGTTCATAAGTTATTTTGAATATTTCATGCTATGAGCATGTTTTCTCTAGAAGAACGTCAGTATTTTAGTTAAAAAAAAATTGTGTTAACATCAAAAGGTAGGCAAACTGCCAAAGATTTTTAGAAAAAAAAAACCTCTTCACTTCAACCTCCCAGATAGCGCCGTGAACGAAAATGGCAAGGAAATAACATAATTCGTCCTGTAAGCATTTTCTTTATAACAACAACATAAGCAAAGTTGCAGCTAGACATATAGAACACTGATATTCCTTTTGAATCGATCTGTACGATTATGAAACTCTACACTGTCGTGAAGTTAAATTTGTTGGTGACTGATAATTCGTAAACATGTTTTTAGTATAACTTCATTGGAATCTATTCACTGTATACTTGAATTTGTTTGGTTTCGAATTATTTGTAACCTATAAGTTACACATTATAGGGTAATGTAGGGCAAAATTTTGTAATTTTAAAAGAAAACCTACTCGGTTTTAATTTTATACAAAAGAAAAAGCTATCCATTACAGGAAAGAAAGGTAGAAAATAGCAACTCCATGCAAGAAAAAAAACTGGATCAAGCATTTCTTTACATATTGTGTACGCACGGGCTTCAAAAAATCCTTACGATTCACAAGATGGGTTGAAAGCATAATACATTTTTCACACAGTTAAGCATTTTATTCGAAGCAGCGAAAAAATTCATACGCATGCAACTGCTGTTTCTCTTTTTAAGATTGTCATTTGAGAGAGGTATACATTGAAATAGAAAAAAAAAAGTTTTTAAGTAAAAGAAAAATACTTTTTAGCTAAATCGGCAAGCACACTCTGCCAGAATTAAACGGTTATGCCAAATTATTAGCAGATAAATAGCACATAGTAGCAATTATTATGATTATATACATCACATGCATTGAAATTGAGTTATCTTTCTTTCGGAAATTGTACTTTACCTGCTGGAAGAGGAACTCAGGCCAGTGGGAGTTCGTGGTCGAGCTGGAGTGCCATTGACTGGTACTGTAAGTTTTCGAGAAGTAGGAGTTGTTCGATTCGTACTAGTTTGACTAGAGGGCGTGGTGACACGGCGCTGGTGCACTGGAATGCGGCTAGGAGTACCATCATCTGGAAACAGATTAAGTTGCTTTATTCTGTGTACTCCTTTATTATGGTGCAACTCCAATAATTAATAACATTATAACTTCAAGTACAAAAAAAAAAAAAGCAGTTATGTACAAATTATCAACAAATAAACTGACACGCATTTCACACATTACAAAATGAGAAACGTTTACAAAGAACTTATCAAGGCAGCCGAATTAACAGGAAATTGGTCTAAATACACACTGTAACAGAAATATAAACACACAAGACAAGGTTAAAGTCCGCAGATATTAACACATCAGGAAGCCTGTGTTCGCTCTATGAAGTGAGTTTGTATCATCTATGCCATCTATTTTCTTCCAACTATTGTATAACACTTTGTATCTAAAGGTTAGTTAAGTAACTTAATGACTTCGGATCGTCACGATTCAATAAAACGTCAAGTTTTAAGTACAAAACATCCATGCCTCAGTCGGCATTCTCAGGAACCGAAGCCTAGTTTCCTCGAACTACCGTGGGTGACACAACTAGTGCTTTTTTTTCTTTTCTCTCTTGTTAGGAGTGATATAAACAATCTATTAATAATAGAAGCACAGGACTTTGGGTTTCTCTTATAAGTAGTAAGCTTCCGGTTTAGTTAGGTTAGGTTTCCAGGTTGTTGTTTTTTTTCTTTTACAAATTTACTGAATTCAGAACGTTTAGAATGATCTGATTATTAAAAACAAAAAGGAACTGTTGTACACTTTACTATTCAAATTAATATGTATCCACAGTTCCATTTTAAACTTTCACTTTACAATACACCAAAATGACAATAAAATAGCATAGGAAACCATTGAGCTACTTAGACATGCAATTCGAGAAACACACGGCCGTAATTGTATCAATTAGAACAAGAAATGGAGTAAGAAGTGACACATCTCCTGTGCCTTTCGAGCAATGATGTAAAGGGAATCATATGACTGACAGACGTTCCTTTTCGTCATAGTCAAGACACCTTTGTCCTTTCACTTCGTGAAGAACTGACGGATATACGGTTCATTTTTTGTTCTTATCGATCCATTACTTACCGGTACTGTCCAAGGACAAAGTTGAGCCTTGTCGACTTGGAGGTCTACTGCTGGGACGGCTAGCTGGTCTACTACTGGGTCTACTACTAGGTTGACTACCGCCTGTAACATAAGATCAAAAATTGTTGTAATAAGTACGTTCTCTTTACTCATCATTCTTAGTACTACGCAAATGACCTGATAACTGGAAGTACGTACAATTAGTGCATAATACACAAAATTAAATGTCCATATTATCAAGTGAGCTTATTTTTCGACTATGATTCAGTTAGAGAACACAAATGTTAGAGATGCATCAGCGATAGTCTATCGTACTATTGCCCTTTAGCGAACTATAGCACACCAACTCCATACGGTTACTTCACAGTCAGGATTTTAAACTAAACATGACTATATCACAGCGGAAATTCCTTTGAGAGAATCAATGTAGAAAATACATACGATGATTGATTTCCATGAAAATATGTCAATCAATTTCAAATACAAGTGCTCAATAAAACTACACAATTTTACAAAAAAAAAAATAAGAAAATATTTATAATTCCTCTCAGCGCTCTAAACCCAAAACTACAACCATACTTAATTCAATAATATGTAGAATTTACAGCCTTTGAATTCTGAATTCAGGAACAAAATTATTTATGTAATGTAGCATCAACAATATGTGAAAAAGTATCCTCACTATTAATAGATAAATATGTAAAGGGCAATGTATATCTTACATGTTCGATTTCGACACAAATTGAAAGGAAAAAGACCAAATACTTTTTTAGCGATGCTTGTTGAAATGTCTATAAAAGTTAAAAGTATTTTAAGATAAAGTACAGAAGAAGGCCGGATATGCAATAGACCAGATGCGTAAAACTTTAATAGAAAGGA
This sequence comes from Lepisma saccharinum, assembly GCA_022664845.1. Classification (NCBI taxonomy): domain Eukaryota; kingdom Metazoa; phylum Arthropoda; class Insecta; order Zygentoma; family Lepismatidae; genus Lepisma; species Lepisma saccharinum. The sequence continues at coordinate 35,874 of JAGDQP010012297.1, forward strand.
AAGGATTTGTACTTACGTAATATCCTGACGAAAATCACGTACACAATTACACACACACTATAGTCACATATAATTTTCGGTTTCTCCCGTCATCAGTAGTAGACAATAAAGAAGTTCACTCAACACAAGTTCACAACTTCAAGTGATAGAAAAACAACATGGCGGACGACCACATAAAAACAATTGACGACCTTCTGCGTGTACACAAGTACTCATGGGAAAGGGATTTTTGAAATAGTGTTTTGTGTTGAAAACTGACCTGGGTACAATAAAAAAATACTGGAACTCAGTAAGGGAAACGTAGTCAGCAAAGTGGTAAGTTTTCTACAAAATCTCACTTTTTCGGGGTAAGTTTACTATACTATATCCCACTTTTTTTCGGAGTGCGTTTTTTATACTGTATCCCATTCTCTCAGACTGCGATTTCTATACTGTATTCAACTTTCCTGACTACGTTTCCCTTACTGAGTCCCAGTGTTTTATTATTATTATACCCAGCTCAATTTTCAACACAAAACACCATTTCCAAAATCCCTTTCCCATGAGTACTACAGCATGCGCAGAACGTCGTCAATTGTTTTTATGTGGTCGTCCGCAATTTTGTTTTTCTATCACTTGAAGTTGTGAACTTGTGTTAAGTGAACTCTTTTATTGTCTATTATTGATGACGGATGAAACCGAAAATTATAAGTGACTTTATAGTGTTGTGTGTGTGTGTGATTTTCGTAAAGATATTCGTAAGTACAAATCCTTTCCTTTCCATTAAAATGTCACCAAGTATTTTAAAATAATATAATCACTATTGTAACAACTATAAATAATTATGTGTAATTGGAGGACTGTTGTTGCGCATATTGGTAGTCAGTCCCCGGTCAAGATAAAATTTGTAGTATGTGCGGTAAAAGAACCACGGTTTACGCCCATCTCGATAAGGCAGTCCTTGGAGATATACACGTTGTCAGATTTATGAGAGCTATTAATGATTTAATAATGTCTCTGCTAAATTAATGGCCAAGTATTCACGGATGGAAAATAATAATAATAAGAAGAAGGAACTGTATCAGTTTAGAGTAAACAACATTCTGGTTATTGCATATCAGGGAGTATAGTGTTAACAGCGACGGTCAGATGATGAGCCACGTCTACCAAATAGAATATCACTAACCTGGTGTGAGACTTGGTCGTTGTGATGAGCCTTTACGAGGTCTAGGGAGAGTTCCACCTTCATTATCACTCAGAGAATCCGGAGTCCCTGCAGAAAAGGACGATCGGCTCTTTCCCATAGGAACGCTTCGGGAACTTCTTTCTCGGACCTACAGATGAAGCGGTGATTAGTTATACAGCATATAATAACTATCACTTGCCTTACAAATTGTCAATCACATACACATCTTCATATTGATTTTGAAAATTGTATAGAAGTTCCTGATTTACTATTTATAGTACAGAAATGAAGTTCATTAGCATTCGACACAAATCAATTTTAAACCTAATACATAAACTAGAGCTAAAAACGTGTGAAATGATTTTACAGTTATTGAACACTGACTAATCAGCTTGGCACAAGGAAAACAAATATATTTGATAAGATCATGCATTATTTCCGAGGCCAATCGCTTACTAAATTGACTCAAATTCTACCTTATAAATAATACACACATCTAAACTAATTCTAATCTAAGAGCTTCTACAGGGTGTTTCGCTCGCTCTTGGCCCCTGATTATTCCTTATAACTTTCAATTTAACGGATGTAAATAAATTAAATTTGACAGTGATTTATCTTGCTGTATGAGAAGCATGATTATCTTAAAGCAAGCGTTAAAAGTGGTCTTCATTTGCACCAAGTTATGCCTCCTGCACAAACCGGTTATGAAAGATATTCACAAAAACATCGGGAGTCACAGCCTCAAGGTTACTTAACCTTACCCCTACTAGATTTCTTTCTAAGGCGCATGCAGTGTATGTGTATGTATGCGGGGAAAGTAACACGCCACGGATTCTCATTGAACTGCACGAAAAACATTCGGCGATAAATAAATAAGGCTATAACTCCCGATGCATTGTTAGTATGGGGAGGCAAATACACGCATGTTTTGATGCTAATGGTGACTACCTTAAACACTTTAAGATACTTCTTCAACACCAAGGTCAAATGTCATTGAATTACGTCCATAAAACAAGAGACAGAGAACGAGTGAAAACATCATGCATATTGTTTTCTTTCAAATATATACTTTAAAGATTTACTCTCAACTCGAAACCATGAAATATTCATTTTATAACTTCCCGAGTTACTCTCAGGTAACTTACAAATTAAGTTGAACTTACATGTCTGATACCAGAAAAACAAAATTATCGTAACATTTCTCCAATAAATAATAATAATAATAAAACAAAAACCTGCTTAACAAATTTAATAATATGAAACAAATTATAACTTCAAGAATTACACTGAACTTCCTAATTTTAGAACTCAAAATTTACATAGCTTTTAGTGGTAGCTTCGATTTGATGGACATGCGCCCAAGCCTCAAATCAAAGATAATTTAGTTCTGTTGTTCTACTTCATTCTATAGAATAAACAGAATTGAAACAAAAAAATATTACACAAAGAACTATAACAATGATCATACGCATTAGTTCCGTACAGTATTAGCTCCCATGTGATATGCACCTGCAGTTAATTTTTAAAGAGATAAATACTGTATGACTACAAAAATGTAACGCAACTACTGCTGGACCTTTTCGCAGATGACTTTCCGTTCCCGACTTGAAGTCGACGCGCGGCTCTCTCGCGAGCAGGGATACATGTTTTGTTGACATATTTTTTTATGTTCTTTACACATCAATTATTAAGTTAGTCCTTCAATATTTCTTCCATGTTGACATCGAAACATCAAATAACGGAGCTTGAAAATACGTTTGTTGTTTTAGTGCATAGATATCTTATTTTTGCTATAAAGTAATGTTCTTTATTTAATTACACTATATGACCTTGATCGGCACGTACGGACTAAGCCTATTACAAGTCTGTGAAGGACTTTGCGAAGAAGATTCCTTTGTATCTCGCATTGTAGGATGAAATTCTGTTAATTTGTAAACAACAGTTAACGAAACGGTGAACTCAGTTATTGCAGAGCTCCAGTGGTCCTAAGGCAAGGAATGCCAAAGGTTACTATGGGGAAGCCATAGGAATCAAGCAAATAATGTGTGTTTAAGCCATAACGTGACATATTGCATTGAGTATGTAATTTTAACATATTGGCTGGGGAGGAGGGATCAGAAATCGGCCACGTTCTTCTTCAGACTAATCAGACTTGTAAAAAGAGAAATACTTGATCGTCGGGCTGAAGACTGGCGCGGAAAACTAGAATATAGGAAATGCCTGAAGTATGATATATTGTTTTCTTTTCCAAATTGTGTGACCAGCAATGCAGGTGCAACGGAAAGTACCTCTGTCCAACCAAAGCTTTGTACGTACGGACGAAATCAAGATAGTTGCATGAAGAATTTTGCCGATTTGATTTAATTCTGCATGTCTCCTTCTTGCAAAATGAGTAAAGCTCTTGTGAAAAATTGAGTTATAAATTTCCTCTTCACTGTTCAAGTACCGTACATTATGAGATTATTTTCAAGGTTAAATATTTAAACGTGATATATAAACCTGTTAGAAGCATTGAAAAACCAGTTTAATAACCGACATACACATTGGAAGTAAACAAAAACTTTGTGTATCAATAAAGCAAGTGGCACATAGAGATTGTGAAATGCCACGGATTGACTCCTGGATCCGGGAAACTAGCACCAAGCTGCGTGGCAATTCAGGAGGGGAAAAAAACAAAAGAAAGAGAGAGAGATTAAAATTCAACATAAACTCATTTACTTAAAAACAATTTCAAACCATCTCCTACACTGATCCATTTAGCTTTTAAAATCTCATATATTTCGAACTGACTACCAGCTATTACGTCAGGGCTAGGGTAATAACCACCAGTCTCGTTCTCCAACAAAACCAAAACTTCTACAGCAAGTATTTTTTTTTTTTTTTTATCCTGTAAAATGAATTAGTAAAAATTACGATTTTTAAACTCGACGATATAAAGTTCAAGGCTTGCTAAACTTTTCGAGTAATGTCAGAAATGTATATAAAACTGAGTGCACACGATATAAGTATAAATTCACAAACACCTTTCTAGTACAAAAAATTCTAACTATACCCAAAATTATTTTTAAAAAATCATAATAAAAAAAAATCAGAAAACCAGGAACTTCTATAACAAAATTCTGAAGATGAAACTTCAGAATATTTATTAATTTATTATTGAATATTTAATCTGATAAAACCTTCATTTTTTTTAAAGGTAAAATTCGATTTGAAGTTTCTTAAAAAAAACAAAAAAAACACACACACACAACAAAAATATCTTGACTTCACTCTTAATGCTACATATATACAACATTTCAACAATAAAAAAAAAATCATTAAATTCATTAAAAGGATCTGACTCACCGGTCCCAGCTGCGAAAGGTATAATAACTGGTGATGGTCTTCTACTATTCCGATTATTGCGACTAGCATGAGCAAGAGAAATCAACAATAAAGGTATTAAACAGGTACCTACCATTATCATGCAGAGAGGGTTAATCTCACTGAGATAATCTATACATGACAGAATACTATGTAAACAATGAATTATCGTAATAAAACAATGTATACAAATGTAATCGTACATGTTTAGAATATCTTGCAGTTAGCACACTTAACAAGCGAGCTGCAAAAAAATCTAGCATCAGGAGAGCTGCTCAAACCCAGGAACGATCTAATGGGCATTGCCAACTTTCTACATTTGTTTTTCATTTCATAACATCTTAACATAATACATAATTATCAATTGAAACTGAGAACATACTATATCTGGAAATAACCAACATATATGTATCTGGGGGGTATTACATAAATTGAACTGTTGCTACCCGAAGTATAAATGACGTGGATCTTTCAATACAAGTATTAACCGAGAACTATTTATGCAACTTAGATATAAGATATGAAAATAAGAGAAACAAAGAAAACAAAAAAACAAATGAATAACAAAAATAGAAAGAGGCAACATGTCTATTGTCTAATGAGAAAACAAAGAGTTTTTCTAATCTAAACGGACGAACAAATTGCATGCACGAGACAACAATGAATCAAGTAATTAAAATTTTGGTTAAGTGCTTATTTGTACTAATTAGTGATTACATCTCAAAATTAGTCAATGTTTTAATAACGAGAATTTTGTTAAAAATTAAGGATGGGAACTGAGAATTTTTTTAAGCTTTCTAATTAATTAAAATTCGGAAATATTAAAACAAAGAGTGAAATTTTACGAAGAATGAGATTATACTGAAGTTAGGAAGTGTGACTACAAAATCAAAGACATAATACACCGTAAAAAGTATGAACTCAAGCAGAAAAAGTCAATAATAGTTTCTTTATATTATACTTTACAGGAGTACAGTTAGCTCTGTTCACTTAGGTTAATTAGTACATCTTTTTGCAGTTTGGAAATTTATTGGAAAAGTTAATTACAGTTACATAATGCACAACGAAATGTTACCGGAACTAAGGAGTGTTCGGAACTGCGAAGTCAATTCCGGAATTCGGAATTTCTTCCATTCCACAATTTTCCTGAATTCCTACGTTCAGACATTTCGGACTATTCCGAACACCCCTAACTGGAACTCTTTCTTCAGTTATTCTGAACCAAATCGACTACGTCAGTTCCGAAACCAAGAGTTCTGTTCCCACGACGATCGCGAGAAATATCCAAACAGACAGGGAACCAGCCACGCTAGAAATTGGGAGGAGGTACATACGTACTCAAAAGCAATGGCTTTGAAAGCCCTTACGTTGTTCGAATTCTTTGGAAACAAACTTAAAACTCGTTATCAGAAGCGAGAATGTTATTCAGTGCTTCATGGATTACTTTTTTTCTTCCCGCAGCATGTGGGTCGTTTAGCAAGCACTCAACTGAATTCTAGAGGTACGTATCTAGAAACTGGATTCGGAGGAGATGTTTGAGGTCTGTTTGGGTGTGAAATTTACATAAAATGCATACAATTTTGCCTAAAATTATACTAATAAAAAACTGGATTACGCGGAGGGCTCAGGACCGATAAATGTTATATTTCCTTCTTCAGATTAACCACTTGCGAAAACGTCACACGCTGTTCATCTACTTAGATACTTCCTCCCACTACCTCGATCTACCAATCACGTCTAACCAACATTAAAAATTCACTTTTTCTCTCTTTCTGCCTAATTAAAACGACCACTTTTCCCCATTCCACTATAAACACCTTTCAGCTGTCAATTAACTGGCACTTCCAAGATTTTTTTCTCTTTATTTTTACTAAAATTCACTTTTCTCTCCGATTTAATAAAATCGATCTTATTGAAACAGATGGAAAAGAAGGTCATAATTATTGCTGAGTTCGATGTAATCGCTATTTCTAGGTTTTTTTTCTTCAGATAATTATATGAATGACTTAACTTTTGTCAGACGTCATATTAAATAATAAGTGAAAGGTTGTATTGGACGGTGAATATAGATTGATTTTAATCGGACAGTTTTGTGGTTCTTCAGAAGTTTTAGTTTGTGAAAAAGACTCTTAATATAGAGTGTGTGTGTTTTTTTTTTTTATCAAAGAACTGGACTGCCTTGTCAGCATGTATCGGTTTCGTGATAATATGGTAACAAGGTCTACGTGGGCTTATATTCACAAAATGTGATTTGCAACTCTCAGAACAGATCTATCAATGATTTACTCCCACTTTTTCCTTCACAAGGACGAGAAAAAAAAAAAAAATTCACGACCCTCGACAACAATTTGACTAAAACTGAAGAATTTAATTACACGGTATTAATTAAGGCTTGGTCTACCACAGTGGATTTTTATGGTAATTATTATGAAAACTAATATTTATATTTGTGTAACCTTAAGGAAATACATCCAAGGAAAGGAAGTGGGTATGGAGAAGCAAAGTACCTTATCTTATTTCAGAGAGCATATTAACAGAATCAGGTTATTAGGACAAACAACACGGAAATTTAACATAAGACCTTACTTATTAGCTAACCCCTATATCCTTATTACAAAAAGAAGTTTTCATTACTTATTCTTCGTTACATGCATTGTAAAATGGCCGCGGCTAAGAATTCTCGGTTTAGTCAACTAAATGTTATGCTCCGAATATACGGGTACTGTCAGTGTACTCGTCATGTTTTGGAGAACTGACTCGTTTTTACGATAAAATACTGATTACATTTGTACTCCCAATTGTAGATATTAAACTTTTAGATAAAACGCATACGTACTTATTTACAAAGTCAGATTAATTAGAACTACGGTTACGACTGTACTGTGAAAATTCTCAGTTCCAAACATCTGACTGCTTGTCCTTTCTTCGAGCAGCGCAAAGGGAACATTCAAGGTCATGCATGCATACTGCTAGCATCCGCGAACAAAAACAAAACACAGCTAATCATAGCAGCATCTTCATGTTACACTAAAGACATTTGACAAGTACAGCTGCTGAATGCGGTGCTGTTAGGTAATCTTTTATTGATGTATAAGGGTAAACAAATCTCTTTGTTTAGATTACTATAATTAGCTGGCAAAACAACTTGTTCTAAAAATGTGTAGATGACATTTACCCAATGGTATACTGGGCCTTGTGAACCCATAGCAAGTGGATACGAACACGGGATTTCTTCTTGTTGTCTCAGTGATTCAAATATCGGCATCAGTTGCGTCAAGAAGTACTGGGCTGCAAAAAGGGGGCAGCCGTACACGACGGAAAAAAAATCATTACTAAGTGCATGCAAATAAGTCTATTCAAAAAGCATTTTTAAGTAAGAGAGTAACTTAAAAAGTAAACTACATCTAGAACAAAAGATGTATAAATACACTGATTATAGAATTCCTGATGCAACTTAAAGAAATACACCTAACTGTTATATATATTTCGAACTTATTTCTAGATATTAAATAATACAGTAGTATGTTCAGCAGAAAATCAACAGTGCAGACAATGAATTTCTCTTGTTCATTTAACGAAGAACTAATATTCAAAATTTTCTGGATGTACCTTTCTTTTATGTATCACAGGCAAAAACACGAACAATTTGAGCCTACACTGAAGCGGTATATGAATTTCATAAACCACAAATTAATTCTCATGGTGTGAATCAATTATTTCTCAGAATTATGTACTTACCGTATGTATCTCGGTCTCCAGTATTCTTCAAATAATTATACGATTATATATTTAACGTTTCGTCATTTGGCTAGTGATATCCACGAGAAAAGCACGAAGAACCGCCAAGAACAAAACAAAATATGGACAACAGAGTGCAAGATATATGTTTGAGAGTAGACGTAGGATCAGAGGAATAATTATCTACGTAGTTAGAACAGTTTCTACGTCCACTCCTTAGCATACCTCTTTCACTCTGTTGAATATATATTTATTTACTTATTCCATCCTTCATGATTTATTAGTAGATAATTCTGAGAAATAATTAATTTACATTTACGAAAACTAATTTAAATCGTGCTGTCTTTCCGCACTCTCAATTTAGGTCTCGCCGAGGCGAAATATTTAATTTCTGCTTTCACTTAATTTCTCTACATAGTTACTTTCACAAGTTTTCATATTTGAACACATTTTCATCTAGTAAACTGTACAAAAATCAGTAGCAGTTTGTAAGCCGAAATGTAAGTTGATTTGGATAAAAACTCTATAAAGGAAAATCGTTACACGCATAATTTAAAACCGTCTAAAATTGTATAATATTTAAAGAATAAACATTTTTGTGCATTTGTTTATGCAGAATAAAATTATCAATTATTGAAGCAGTGTTGCAACAATTTAGCTGGTAAGAGCTTTCCTTTAAGCACCCTCTCTTTAAAATGTACTTCAAGCAAAATGTAACCAATCAAATTTCTTTACATCTGCATACAAGGTTCTCCCAAGATGAACGGCCTTCGTTCACTACTTTTGTTCCTGGCGACAACTGAGTTAGAATAACTAATGGCTTCAACTAACTTCTCGCTTTAAACGTCATTATTGTTTTCGTCAGAGAAAAAAGGGTGCGAGTAAGAACTCCGGACTAATTCAACACGAGTTCCAGCATTAGCTTGCCATGACTAAAGAAAAATACGATGAAAATCTTCACTTCAGATGGCCTACTTCTGGTTTTAAAACCGAGGATCTTCCAAAGCTTTCTCCAAGCCAACCTGATCAGTTTGTTCGCAGCCAAACTCAAGCTGTTACCTATCTTTATATACTTGGAACTTTCGTCATTAGGAGTCGAATTTTAATCTAATAAATATCAAACTGCACTTTAATGATTTTCTCCTGAACGTTAGAATTACTTTAAACCGTCCGAGGATAGACTAAAATAGAGAAAAAAAAAAAATTGAACTATTTTTAAGTATGGTTTTCCTATATTTACAAAAATACTTACCAAACTCCGGATCACCATAATTTAATTCTATAACTTTTGAGCTTGTCATCGATTTTTTTTTCCTAAAAATTAAGTTAACTTTAGAGAGAAACCAATATAATTACGTAGAGACAGTATTTTAACAATTAATACTTGAAGTGAAATCTATCGAGTTTCAAGAAGACGTTTCGTTATCAATTTCCCTGACCTTTTTAGTTTCTGTCGCTTATATCCAAGTACGGCTACTGACAAAGAGAAAAAAAAATATTTTTCACGGCCAACAGCCATTCGATTATTTAATAATGTGTAGTACTGTCATTGGGACACGAATGTTTGTGGATTTTAAACTGAACTGCACTCACATCATCGATTCATTGTGACGGGCCGATATATTACTAGTCTTATTACGAAACGACAAAAATTAAGATTCATTAAATCCAGAGAGAAAATGTATTATTGCCTCAAAATATTACATTATAGCTCGGATGGGGGGAAAACGCAGATTATATTCTATCCTGGTTGGAAGGCCGGATGGAAAGGAGGCCATTGGGAAGACCGAGACGTCGTTGGGAGGACAATATTAGAAGAGATCTTCGAAAAATAGGTGTTCGTGATGGAAACTGGCTTGATATTGCTCAGGATAGAATCCAATGGCGAACGTTTGTTACTGCGGCGATGAACTTGCGAGTTCCATAAGCCATAGATTTAGTTAGTTATTACCTTATTATACGATTCTACTATCTCTCTCTGAAGTTGTAGAGTTCGAAAAAAATCTATGAGAAGCTCAAAAATATATATTTTTTAACGTTCTTAATGGTAAAAATATATTCTATTTTCGTAAGTTACCTTAAAACAAGAAGTATATATATATATAAATAAATGCGATATCATAAAACAAAAAAAGCGAGGATAAGAGAAAGTAATTCTCTAAGTAGACATTCTTGAAGAAAAAGAGAAAAGTATAAGATTATTTTACATTTCTCTTCAATAGATGCTGAAAAAGACGAAAGGTTTCAGAATAGCACAAGGGTTTATGGGTAAACAAACGGATAAGGATCAACAGATATACCAATGGCATCTCCTGAGGCATGTACTTTACTTTTTTTTTCCTTTCTTTTTTTTTTACTCACCATAAAAAAAAAACACACACTACAATAGCTTACCATGCAGGTGCTGCTTTTATATACGTACTCCATACCCAATACGGCACTGTAAAAGTGAAGCCCTAAGCCAAACATGCTCACTAACCTGTGTACTTGCATTTTTGCAGGTTTGAAAAAAAAAAAAATGGTCTTGCAACAACTTTTCATGTTCCAGAACTACAAAAAAAATAACTTTACAAAGCCAAAGTCATTTCATTCTTGCGCAAAATAAAAAAGGTACAAGCAAAAAAAAATTTCCTGTATGCCACTAGAAAAAATAGGTAACGTAAGACGTGTACTCTTCCTTTTTTTCTTAAAAAAAAAAAAAAAATAACCAAGACAAAAACAGGAAAGAAAGAAGACTCTAAAAAGCGTACAATGTACAACAGTAAGCAATAAAAATAATTATAAAGAAGGAATAAGAGATATACTGTGTATTTATAAAATAAAATAAGTAATCAACAACATGTGATCAACTGCTTAACCCCAAGTGCTTTTCATAGGTATTTCGAAAAACATTATTATAAGCTTCAAATCAAAACGATACATTAAATAAATAAATAATTCCTTAAAGTGTGTTGTTTTTTTTTTCCCATCGAATTGCCATTCGCGATTAACAACTGTTAGTTACGCTTCTTTCAACTACTTCGTCATAGCTAGAGAATGCTAAGGCGAAGCACCAATCTTGCATATACACACTTCCGTTTATCGATCTTTCAAACAGAGGTCGAAAAGAAGTTATGAGAACGTACACATCGAAAACAACATTCGCTTCGATTTTCTAGTAATCTCCTGTTTTATTTGACCGAATGTTGTAACAAAGGGACAAACAATTCCGGGATTATATGCTTCTGTATTCTATTGTGTGCTTTTCTAAAGCTCATCTATGAAAAGCACTAGTATTTTCGAAACTGAAAAAGATTTGCAATGAAATGACTTGTGCTTTAAGAATTTTTTTTTAAAAAAAGATGAATTAATTTTTAAAAAAATAACGTCGGTTAAATGATTTTTTTTTAATACTGTTTTTGCGTAATAAAGATTGTGAAATGCATAAACAAACCTTAGTGATGGGGCCTGCCGTAGTAAGGGAAGATCGGGGTCCAGTTCCAGACTGGCCTGTCCCTGAGCTGTTAAGGCTTGGTTTGGATTTGAAGGGAGTCATGCTCTGAGATACCCCCTCAGCCAAGATGAACTGTTCACGAAGTTCGATGTTTGTACGGCCCTTAGCTAGTGGAAGGTGAAAGCACACATACAATGGGGTTAAGGATATTTTGGGTCTAATCTAAAACGCAAAAAAAAAATCTAGCGTGCCACAGAAAATTATATAAAACATGCTAAGAACACAAAAAAATTAAAGTTTTTTTTTTTTTAAATATTTGTGCAGCCAATTCGTTCATTTAAATGTAGTTATATGTACTATGTGTATATTTACACAAAAATAACATAATCCAGAAAAACAGCAACTTAATTTCTTTTGTCGATCACTGACAAAAAGCACATTTTCGTAAGCAAAAAAATATTTTTAAAAAAATTAAACGGACACTTTCTAAAAAGCATCTGAGTGACGTTAATCTCCTTGGATTCAATAGAATATTTTTTTGGTACAAAAATTCATATAAAGTGTACTCGTTAAACTTGAACACAGAAGCAACAAAGCACATTTTTCTTCTGTATGCCTAAATCTAAAACATTATGAAATAAAGCAAGCAATGCTATAATATTTCAATCAGAAGTACAACAGATATTTCCTTAATTTTTTTTTTCGTTTCTTGTCGTTGAAATTGGTGTTATCTTGGTCTGGAGACATTCCCATAAAGACAATAAATAATGCCAATATGAAAAGTCTGAGAACAGTGAGCAACACTTAGTGCACAGTACAGTGATCAATTCGTGCAATTTCTTCTTAAAACAGAAGAATACCGCATTTGACGGTCTTCATATCCCAGGCTGGGGCCAAATTTCGGAAAACAGAACTACGAAAGATTTTTTCCAGAGAAGGGGGGGATAATTCCAGAAAGCAAGGGGGGGATGGCCCAGTAGACACTTGAACTCATGAGCATAATGTCTTAGTAGCTACCTTATCTATTCTGCAACGACGATATATACGGCATAAAACTTACATTAACATGCAGCGTAGATGCTACTTATCACCTTAAGGTGTAAAACGATTATGAAACTAACGAGCTTCTTTCCTGTGTAGAGCATTTGGATTTTGTTTCGCACACTACCACTTGAAGCTTATGCTTTTGATTGATATCTTTCTTTGCCCAGCGAAGAAAACGAGAAAAAAAAAATCAACATATTTGTAGAATAAAAACGTTTTAGTAACCGAAATGGAAGGGAAAACGTCCCAAAATTACATCAGCATAACTACGATTATAATTATAAAGTAATATTTTGAGTCGTTTTTATTCGGCTTCGTAGAATAATAGGTCGTTGAAATAACGTTCACATATCGACTAAAAAACTACCCCTACATAAACTACGACGAAAATCCTACATTGATTTGTCTTCTGAATACTCCAGATGCTTTAATATAGATGAAAAAGTGATTAACGATACTATTAAATTATATTAAAAAGGAAAGAAAAACATCGTACTATATTTGAATATCACCACTTCATTTCCACGTAGGCACCCCCCATTGTTTTAAAATAAGATCATTCTCTTATTTTCTCACGTCTCCAAGACTTAATAGTGGAAATTTGACGAAAAACACATCTTTTATGTTTTTTTTTTTTTAGATTCATACATTTCCCCCCCCAACATAAACGGATGTTCCATAAAGCCTATGGAGTTAAGTTAGTTACCCATTAATCCATTCTATCGGCTTGTAAAAGTAACGTAAGTTTGTACTACTACAAAAAAAGAAAGAAAAGAATTATATAACTAAACGGTGAATCGATCGACGTATAAAGCACGGCTGTTGGAACGACTTCCAAGGATTAGTAGCGTTCTCTACAAATACTCACCCCCAACTACGACATGCTATTCGTGCAATTTAAAGAAACCCGTTTGGAAGACGGCATACGAATATAAATATATCCCTTTTATTCTTCAAATGAACAATAAAACTAATATTTCTTCACATAGGTCCCCACGTATTGTAAAGCACTAACATTCCATAGCAGAGAAATTCTTAAGACTGTGGACTACCATCATTTATAGCCTGTAAATGCTACCCTTTAGAATCCTGTTAATACTTTACTATTGTTGATGGTTATTTAGAGAGTTGTGTGTTATAAATAATGTAATCATTCCGTTATGTCAATATTACATCGTTTTATAAAACGAAGAACAAAATAAAATTAAAAAAAAAAAAACTGTGCATAAAATTTAGGTGTGAACAGAACAATCACACTTTTATGGGACACGAGATAATTTCGCGTTAGTCCACAGGTTTAAGAGATTATTGAAAATTCAAAGATCACGCTTTCGAAAGTGACATGCGCTTACATTTCTCCCCCTTGTCCGTAATGCAACATACAAGAACGAACAGCTATTAAAAATTCTACAGCCTTTTTTTTTTTTTATCTCTTACAAGTGTTTTTACTGTCAACATACAGGTGGGCGGTAGTAATGAGATAAAGTTCATATTGAATCCAAAGAGAATTACTAATTTTTCCTATAATTTTCTGTTTTACCACTTGCACACAACACAAAGCACATAGTTTAAGGTAAATAATCCCTTTATTTCTGCTGAAAACGAGTGTGACTGACGTTCACAAAACAGTATGACGACTTCACAAGATAAACAAATTCATTAAAAACGTACTTCAGAACTTAAAAAACATCAACAACATGCTCTACTTTTTTTAAACAAATCTTTACAAAGCGCCAAAAGAGTCTATCACTACTAATACACCAATATCTTATGCATGCAAGTCCAATACAAAACACTAAAACTACACAACAGAAAACAAAACATAGTACACAATCCATGCTCTTTTCTTACAGTGTTCAATAGGGCCCAAAGGACACCAGGCTTCATGTTCCTCAGGCTTATTAGGATCCGGAATCGGACACAAAACCACTAATCAGTGAGTAAGTGAAAGAAAAAGCACATGCAGGATATGCAAAAAGAAGATTAAATAAAAGCACGCAGGGCAAGCAGATAGATATAAAGTAAAAAAAAAAGCACATGCAAAAAAAATGCAACCAAGCAAGAAGAAAAGAAAGTAAAAGATTTTTTTTTTTTT
>JAGDQP010012298.1:0-41327 GCA_022664845.1 Lepisma saccharinum
AATATCTGAGATAAATTAAGATCTTTCTCTTTACAGACAAATATTTGTTTGTCTGCGTGCGTGTGATAAACATCGATATGAGCTTGTTTTGTTCCAAACGGCCATACCTTACGTTTAGAGCGTTAGTTTCGTATTCGGAAGGTCCTCTGTTCGGTACCAGCGGCCAATTGTCCTGGCTTAGGTTTTCCCAGTGTTTTCCTCAGTCACACCAGGCATGTACCGGGATGGTACCTTCAATTTAGAACCTTGCTTACTCCCTCCCGCACCCATATGTGCCTAAAAGCTATAAATAAGATGCAAACCCAACGAGTATAATATATAAACTTGTCGCTCTGATAATCGGCATATTACTTCTTAATGCCGTGTGGATAGATCGACATGAATAGCAAGATGAATCAAGTGGCCGTAGCTTAGTTGCTTTAGGGTTGGCTTAGCAATCGAAATGTTCTAGTACGGCCTTTTACCTTGACTGAGGTAGTAGCGGGCCATTTCCCATACGACATGAATAAACTAATGTTTAAAAAAATCTGCAGAGATACAATAAACACACACACACTCACATAATGTCAGAGACTGTGTGTAGGGGAAGGAATTAGTGTGTGAGAGAGAAAAGAGGAATTGACGAGGTCGTGGGAAGAAAGAGAAGTATCGAGAAAGATCAATAAAATCATTGAAACTGGATCCATTTATTATTATCCTAAAGAACAAACACAAACACACGGTTTACTTTCTCAACCTAGCTAGTGATGCTTCTAGTCCTCTCTCCAACCGAAGAAGAATCTTTGATTGAATTCTGTAAATATTTGAAGCTATCATTTTAGTCGAAAAAACACGGCGCTGACTCGGGATCGAACACGGACCGTACGAATGAAAGGTCTAGACGGAACCAGTGCACCACACTTTTCACTTTTAAAAACCTTCACAACACATGTTACAAATGCTCTGTGTTAAAGATGTACAGGAAAACTAGACGCTTCAGGTTAATGACTTCTTCGTATTTGTACTGTTGACACACATATACTTTATTTTGCATCTTACAACCAATATTCGTTAATCGTCGTATTCTTCTTTATCTGCAAGGACAGTAACTTTCCTACCTTAGGAAAGCATTACGTGCATTAGGTATTATGCACACACGTGCATTATAAGTTCAAGTATAATATTGTGCCCAGATTGTCAGTGTTGCTAACCTTTTTGAAAAATAAATTTGAAAAGTTGTTTCCACGTCGTTGAAAATTCAACAATCATTATTTGACATATATTGTGATTGTCCCGGTTCCAAATCACCGCAGTTGTCAGTGTTGTCAACCTATTTTAAATTCTACTTATACAAATCTTCTGTGTCCATTGTATTACAGGGTGAGTCATATGTTCGTAGGGTTGGGTGGTCCCGCACACTCGGCGCCGGAAAACCATGCCATGTACAACGTGTGGAACAGGTGAAAGTGGTGGTGGCAGAAAGCGTGTCACGTGTCTGTCTGATCACAGCGCTAACGGTGTGTTGGAGGAACTACGCGTTGAATACACAGTTGGCAGGACAATGGCTGAGGAGAAACTTGTGTGTCGTGTGCTTCTGCGCCATTACTGAAAAAATGGGTTGAATGCAGCAGCAGCAGAAAAGGAAATTTTGAGCCGTAGAAGGTAAAGGTACTATCCACCCGTCCTCAGCTAGAAAGTGGTTTCAACGTTTTCGGCCTGGTGACACCAGTCTCGATGACAAGCCCAAGAGTGGACGCCCTGTGACGACGTATATCGATGCCCTCCTGAACGCTGTTGAAGGAAACCCAGGAACCAGTGTCCGCAGCTGGCAGATGAGGTCCAGACATCACAAACCAGTGTCGTTCGTCATCTGCATCAACTTGGGTTTCGCTCCAGACAACCGAGGATGGTTCCTCATGATTGGACTCCCGCTCAAGCTCAACAACGTATGACCCTGTGTGAAGACCTGCTTCCAAACCCAACTGACGATAGGTTTTGGCGGCAGATCATCACGAAAGATGAAAAGTTGATCTTTCTTCGTTATCCTGACACCGGGAAACAATGGCTCCGACCAGGTACTGAGGCGCAGCCAGTGGTTCAAAGAGGTGTTATATGTTTGTAGTACGAAAAGAATGATTAAATTTAAAACGAGTGTGGTGACACACAATTTTAAGTCAAAAGTATATTTTAGCCTTGTTTGGCGAGAACAATATTTCAGCATATACTTTTGTGTTCATTTTAAAATGAAAGTGGACTTGGATTTTATCGTTAAGCTAATCACAGTCAATATTGAGATGCACTATCACGAATTTGAAGAATAATCGTAGGATTGGCTTATACCTTATGGGCAATTATGTTGGTACTAAGAAATTATGATAAATATGCTGAAGACTGGAATATTTGGGTAAATTTTAATATGTGGACCTACAGTAACAATGTAAACAAAGTGCGACTGTGACATACGTTGAGAAACTGTACAAGTTGGTAGTTGAGTTGGTTTAATTAGATTATGTTTGTAGCTATTGGAAAATCACTATTAATGTTGCCCATATGTATGTTGAAATGCAGTTTAAACTTAAAGTAAAGTTTCATGCTTGCCTTTGATTCTCGGCCTTCTTATTGTGTTAAGACACAGTTATTGTAGACTTCAATATTCGAACCCATTGAAGAGTATAGTCATTTCATTTATTAGATATTGACAAGAGGGCGGTTTGAAGAGGAGACAATGCTGTGTGTGTGTGTGGTGTAATTTCGAAGGTCCGGTGCACTGGGAGCACGTTCCACATGGTCGTTCCGCAGATGGGACATTGTATGCTGAACAGCTGTAACGGGTATACGACATTGTGCGCCGTCGTTATCCAGCACTGGTGAACCGAAAGCGACTGTTCCTCCAATTTGACAACGCTCCATGCCACAGGTCAAGAAGAGTCCGCCAACACATTGCAGACATGGATGGCGTGGACATTTTACCACACACACCCTACAGTCCCGACCTTGCGCCATCTGATTTTCATCTGTTTCGTTCCATGGCACACTTCCTGCGGGGCAAACAATTCCATTCCGTGGAAGATGTGACAACTGGCATTACTGAGTTCTTTGCCTCAAAGCCTGCAGCCTGGTATCGTCAGGGGCTTGTGTGACTGGTGGAACGTTGGAGAAGGACAATACAGTGTGATGGGATGTAATTCACCGAATAGGCTTCTGTGGTACAGGGGAGGCGGGTGCTGCACATCATCCATGAAAACGCCATGAACATATGACACCCTGGTACATTAGTAATCAACCTCAACTCACGATGGCTTTTCCTCTACCTCAGGTAACCTTAAAACCACGATGTGACTTTAACCTCAGCTACACGATAAAACTTCAAACTCAACCTCATGAAAGAACTTTAACTCCGACCTCTCTCAACTTCACGATGAAACATTAACCTCGATATTACTCAGCTCATCCTCACTATGGCAGTTCAATTTCGACCGCTCTCAACGTCATTGAAACTTTAACGTCAACCTCACTAAACCTAAACCTCACGATTGAACCTTCACCTCCGCTCACTAAAACTCAGATTGACTCTATCTTTCTAGACCTCACGATAGAACATCAACCTCAACCTAACGATAGAATTTTAATCTCGACCTCACTTAACGTCCAACTACAATAGAACTTCAACCTGAACCTCAGCCTCACGATGGAACTTAAATCTTGACCTAACTAAAACTAAAGCTCATCATGGACCACAGCTTCGACCTCACTCAATCACAACTTCCCAACGTGATTTCAACGTCAACCACTCGAGGAACTTCAACCTCGACCTCAACCTTAACTTCACGATGGAATTTTAGATTCAACCTCACGATGGAACCTCAACGTCACGATGGAACTTCAACTTCGACCACGCTTAGCCTCAACCTCCCGATAGAAGTTCAACCTTGACCGCACTCAGATGTTCAACCTCACGAGGCCCAACCTCATCTCTCCTAGACCTCTAGACGCTAACTTACGATTGTGAGGTCGAGGTTGAAGTTTCATCGTTAGGTTGAAAGAGTTAGAGGTTCAAGTTCCTCTTAAGGTTTTGAGGTCTAGGTTCATTGTAAGGTAGAGTCAGAGCAAGTTTGAGGTTGAGTGTAGTCGAGGTTCAAACTCCGTTGTGAGGTCGAAGTTGATTGAGATCGAAGTTGAAGTCAAATCATGAGGTTCTAATGAGATTGGGGATCATGTTTCTCGTGATATTGAGTGAGATCGAGGTTAAAGTTTCGTCGTGAGACAGGTTGAGTGAGGCCGAGATTATTGTTTCTTCATTATACTGTTGAGATTTGAGTCGGATTAAGGTAGAATTTTAATTTTATTTATGGTTTTTAGGCACCTAAGGCTCAGGCCGGATGGGGGTGAGAAAGGATGAGGAAAAGTGCTATCCCGGCATTTGCCTGGTGCGACTGAGGAAAACCCCTTGAAAAACCTCAGTCAGGATGGACGGTCGCTGGCATAGAACCCATACCCTCAAGACTGCTACGCTAACGCTCTACCACTGAGCTACTGAGATTGAGGTTGAGGTTAAATGAGGTCGAGGATGAAGTCCCATCTCGAGGTCGAGGTTGAATTTCTCATTTAAAGTTAAAGCGAGGACAAAATATAGTACTAATGATGGTGATGATCTAAGAATGATGATATGGAAATTAAACCTGTCCTTATGAGGCTGAACATCAATTATACACTTGCCAATGAAAGTACGTCTGAACTAGAGATCAGACTATTCGAATATTCGATAATTTCTGGCATATCATAGATTCGAATATTTGAATACTTCTTCGTAGAAGTAGTTCGAAGCTCACTTTACCAAGAACTGTAGGTTCTGTCCTTAGAAGCTTTCCAGCTCATTAGAATGTTGATATCAAACAAACAATTAAGCCGGGGTAAAGCATGGCGTGGTGCTTTGCATTGTTTTCTTTCGAAGTAATACATTACATAAACTTTATACAAACCAGTACTCGCACTTGGCAGTGCAAATTTACCCACGCCAATCCTCCTTCGAAAAACTGTATACCGTCTATCCTACGCCACTTGTTCAGTACTTAGATTTAGGTACTCTGGACACTCACTTGCCCCCCTCCCCCCGTTGCCTTTATTAACAAAATGATACCGATAAACACTTGCCATACTCCAATGAGAAGTAAGGCTCAAATACACAGAGAAAATAAACTAAAGTAAAGTACTTATGCTGTTGCTGCGTTTGCGTCATCAAGACCCATTTTACAACAGGAGTCTCTCGTGTGTGTCGAAGGTAATGATAAGTTCCAGGTTTACTGCATGTGTATACAAATATTCTTTTGCAAGCGATACCGTATTCTAATCATTGTTCTATTTAACATTTCCAGCCGTATTCAGAGACGTTTTTTGAAGCGACTAACGCTGTACTAACGAGTGACTAACAGCTTACTAGGTGAAGTCGTATTCAGAAACGAATTTTTTCCGCTAGTAGCGCCTAAAGTTAGTAGCATATTAGTCGCATTCTTAAACAAGGGGAAGTTCTAGTTTTGTGTTGTACTAATGACCTACTCGTAACTTTTGAGAACAGAAAACAAGGAAGAAAGATAAATATTCGTAATTACTTGACGAAAAAGTGAATATATTTTCCTGCACAATACATTTCAATAAATTCAAAACACCTAAACCACCTTCTTAACTACAACAAGACATAAGAAAACAAACACTTCCGATGCCTTGATATTAAGCAATGTTCAACTGAAAGGACAGGAGTATAAATAGATAGACAGATTTGACATCGCGTTAATAAAACCCACTTCTTAGCATTAGATATCCATTGAGCCGGGCGTTCTTTTATGTATGGGATCCAGGGATTCTTCCATACATTGGTTAATGGGGTGTCCTCATATAAATCGTAGAGCACACACCAACTTAAAGATTTTTACGTTTAGAAATCGATATAAACCCTGCAAAACTCTACTCACACTCCCTTACACTCCCTAAAATGAAAATTCTGTCAGAATTCCCGATGTGATTTTTCCGAGATTAACGACTGGTCCATTAAAACAATGTTAGAATAACGCAGATATTATACTAATAATGATTTGGTTAGGCTAGGCAAATTCAAATTAACTATTTGGTTCTCACGGTGGCGTCATTTTTCTGCCGTGTATTTTGCGACCCGTGCGTTTTGCGGCCATGAATACTCATTCATATTTGAATGCAAATATTGTGCTTGTTAGCACTAATAACTAGATTAATACTTTTGTTTCTTGATACTCGTAAGACACGTGTATATTTCTGGTATTTACAATGACAACTGAGACGCAATACGAAACCAGGAATACTTGTACGACCTAGTCCAGTATCTAAGGTATATGTGCAAAAAATTTTGTGGAAATCAAGGGAAGCATGTAGATTTCGATACTTGCATCTAGAACGAGCGCGCGTGGAAACAATGTGTCTGTGCAAGCCTCTTGTACAATAAAAGAACACCGAACCTGAGTTATCTAACTTCAAAGTACCTTTGGTCACTACTTTTATTAAATTTCTTAATGAGTATATATATAAAAAGTGATTTTTAAAAAAAAATGTAAAATAGCTACACCAGAGTTCGATCCCGGGACCTCTCGATCAGCTTCCGAATTCATTGACCACCGGGCCAAACAGCGAGTTGTGGAGTGAACGCTTTTCGGTGCGACTAATAGTTCAAGGAGTTCAGTGTCGGCGCGAGAGTGGGCAAAGCTTTGGAAACGGGTTTCCGTGAGACGTTAGTGATTTGGATTACTACATACAAACAGAAACAGAATAATTCCTTGTTTACGTCATCGCTGAGTGCCGGGGCTGGCAGGAGGCTAAGGACCGGGCTGTGCTGGCAAGTTTCATGTGGACTGCAACCCAAACAGATCTTAACGAGGTAGGGGTCTGGGCAGGCCAAATCGGACTGGTCTGTGCCTGAGTTGGACTGCGGGTCGGAGCGAAGTTAACGAGGTATTTGTCTGACCGGACAGGCCGGGCTGATCAGCCCTGGGATGGACTGTGGGCCGACCAGAAGTAAACGGTGTAGAAGACGCACATGTCGATCGGAGCTAGTGCGGGTCTGGATTTACAGGACTCTAATTCGTGCAAAATGTATATCTTCGTAAAATAATTCATGCTTTTCAACTAAAAAAGTATAGTGAAGTAAAATCGTATTCGCAAGATGATAAACGAAAAGATAATTCAACTTAGGTTAGTCATCAAGAATTACATATCTAAATTACAAGCCAACCAAGGTTAGACAAAACAAAAGACAACTTTCTGCTCTACTTCTAAAAACAGATATAATCCAATTGTATTCACTTTATTCTGTTTAGAAGCAACACAAGAAAAAGATTATTATATAAAAAATGAGGCAACACAAGAAAAACATTATTATGTTGAAAACTTTAGTAAAGGTGGAATCGTTTTAGAATTTATAAAAATAATCCTTTGATACAAGTTTACTTGAAATATGATAATGAACTGTATATTTTGAAAAATTAATACCTACGTGCAATTTTACTCTAATCAAGACTTGCCACAGTTAAATATTTCAAACACATGCTTTGAATATAAGGTTTAGTAACTGATTACAAATAATTTCACATTCAAGTTAACTGAAAACAATTATTCTATTCCAAAAATATCAATTATGTACTAGAAATTATTAACGATTTGATTTCAAATTTCAGATTTTAGATACTCAAGACAACCTCTCAAAAGCTTTATAGTATTAAAATTACTTGAAAATGGTACACAATATTGAACTCAGAGAAAAATGCTAACAAATTTTATTTAGACTATAATGATAATAATATATTTTAAATAAGTGCGTTTTGGCTTGACTACAGTATCACAGTTATCGCATGAATATTTATGGTAGAAAGACATTGACTTTTAGGGTGATGTTGAACCACACCATATTAATATATTTTTTTAATTAGAGTACATTTGAAAAATGTAGGCTCGTAATTCCATTTCCAAACTTTTTTATCAATTATACTTTTTCCTCTAAAAAATAAATCTTGGCTTGTAACGATCCATCGACATACGCTACAAGTCTGCAGATACTTTTGGACATTTACTTGTGGGTTACAAGTGTAGACGACTATATTGTTATTTCGAGAAACAGAATCACTAGTAATACTAGTCACATTCACTTGTGATACTAGTCCGTGGACATGTTGCTAGTATTTTACAACTGTAAATTTGAGAAACAGGAACTTGTGAAGCGAATTTATATTAATAGTGTAGAGACTAGTAATAATAGTCCAAAAGTTTTGAGAAAGCAGCTACTGAAGGTAGTAATGTTATTTCTGGAAGTTTAGCTTCAGCTAAAGAGGCCAGTCCAGTTTAACGGTGTCAGACTTCTGAGTATTGGAAGTGAGTAACAAAGGCTCGAACCCTGTCCTCACCAAATATATATTTACAAGGCAAAAGTGAACAATCGAATAGACACTTCTGTTCATAAACGTAGAATACTAATGAATGTGGAAGCAGCGAGCCGAATTCACTTGGGTAGGAAGGTCCTTGTAGAAAATGAAGAAGACGACGACTAACGAATATTGGTTGTAAGATGCAAAATCAAGTATCTGTGTGTTAACAGTACAAATACGAAGAAGTCATTAACCTGAAGCGTCTAGTTTTCTTGTACTTCTTTAACACAGAACAACTGTAACATGTGTTGCGAAGGTTTTTAGAAGTGAAATGTATTGTGCACTGGATCCCTCCTGACTTTTCATTCATATGGCCCGGGTTCGACCCCCAGTCAGCGCCGTGTTTTTCGACTAAAATGATAGCTTCAACTATCTACAGAACTAAATCAGATATTCTTCTTCGGTTGGAGAGAGGACTAGAAGCATCACTAGCTAGGTTGAGAAAGTAAACCGTGTGTTTGAGTTTGTTCTTTAGGATAATAATAAATGAATCCAGTTTCAATGTTTTCATTGATCTTTCTCTATACTTCTCTTTCTTTCCACGACTTCGTAAACTCTTTTTTTCTTTTTTTACACATTCCCTCTCCTACACACACTCTCTCTATGAGTGTGTGTTTATTCTATCTCTGCAGATTAATATAAATATTAGTTTATTCGAACCCGGGACCTTTGGGTTACCGTCCCAATGCGCTACCAACTGCGCCACCCAGTCGACCCCTTTTCCACTCACACACCTTTCACTCGTGCTGTCGATGTTCTCTCCCGAAACCATCTGGAGAGTACCACAACTCCTAGTTGTGCTTGGACTTTCCTGTGTCTCATAATGGTGAACATCTTACACGGAAGAATTAATATCCAAAGATGAAATGGAGGCAACTTCCGATTTTTTCTGTACATCAAGCCTCTGTAGGTACACATACAATTGATATTAAAGAGTGAAAAGTATGTGACTGGACCGGGGATCGAACCCGGGACCTTTGGTTACCGTCCCAATGCGCTACCAACTGCGCCACCCAGTCGACCCCTTTTCCACTCACACGCCTTTCACTCATGCTGTCGATGTTTGAGAACATGTTTGAGGAGATGGTCTACTGCTCTCACTGTGATCGCCACTGTCTTTTATTTACAGCAGCTCCCCAATTGTCCTCGGGTCAACACCTAAATTTTTGAGCCCCCACCGGGAATATTACATTTACTATAACTTAGCACTCAACATATTCTGTGTATTTTTCTACTAACATATTCTTTGTAACGTGAATAACAACACAATATAGGAAATTAAAAGCATAAATATCGTGCCCCATTTTTAAGAACTGATACAAACAGATGTTTGGTCTTGTATTTAGTGCATAACGTTAGTGGTCTATGGAATACTCAATTCATTAAGAAATAAATAATTACCTAGTAACCACAGGTTTCAACGTCCATTTTTGTTTCTCCATGTTCGGGAATGATCTTTTCTTGTGGACAATTTAAATTACATCTTTCAGTAAATTTTAACTAATGGCACAATTAAAGTAAAAATTGTGTTAGGTTCCCCGTTTTGATGTTTCAAATGCGATTCTCTTATGTTTTTTTTTTCATTATTTGCTACATACTACAAGAAACCATAAATATCTTTCCAGAAGCAAGGACATGCAATAATGATTTCTCTTAAAGAAAAGAAAATTCCAACCCTTGCTCGTTCAAGCACACACTCGCAGAATCACACATCGCCCACTCTCCGTCAGTTGGGTGGCCTATCTTCTAGGCTTAGAGAAAAATCGTGTTTAACAAAGTCATGTAAAGATTATATTTGTCACGATAGTATATGTAACACTGCCCAGTTTCGTTAAGAGAAAAAACTCTCTCGTGAAAGGACTAGTACCAAAAGAAACCATGGTAGGTAGAAAATGAATGTAGAAACTAAATGTGGGTCTATATCTAACTTTTTGTGACAATAAAAGTAGTTGATATGCAATTTTTCGTAACCTTAGTGGCATATCAGATATTTTTGGTAGTGAGTGTTTTAATAGATCTAAAACAAATATTATAAAACTGTGTAATTGAAAACCTGAATTGCAAGACATCCCAAGTCCACTGGAGTATTTTTTTCAGGAGAAACAAACAGTCCAAGGACTTCGGATGTTAATTTGTTCAGCTGAAAGTAATTTGTATTAAAAAAGGTTTTGAAGTGGAGTTAGGATGTAATATTATGCAAGTGGATATCCTTGGAACGTAGATGCCGACGAACTGAAAAGATGGAAATACCAAAAAGTGGATTTGGAATGTTTTGCAATTCAGGTCTTCAATTGTAGTTTTATGCTTAGAGCTCTATCTAGAACTTATTTTAGATGTTTATTCCTTAGACGGAGTTTGTTACGTCTCCATGTCTGAAGACTGCGAAGCTTGTTGTTGCTAATCAAGAAGCATGTGCTATGAAGCACGCAGAACTTAGTAATGGTTCTGATTTGACGCCCAGCGTTACTTGTTTTGATGTTAGTAACGAAACAAGCATATGCAAGGTAAGATTTAATAATTGTACATTTCATATTTTTACGTTTAATAATATCAGGATATCAGGTAATCACTCAATAGAGTTTAATGTAATACTATTTGCCTGTATGTATTTAAAGAAATCTATAATAGTAAAATAGTGTGAACGACCTATGATTGAGTGTTTATTGAAGCGTATGAGTCTATTTGCCATATGAAAATCTTTTCCCACGTCCACAAAGGAACCTGGAATATTTGTGAAATATACGAAATGGTATAGCTTTAAACATTAGCAAGAAGTTTTGTGTTCGCCGTTCAACGAAGATAAACTTAATTCAATGAAGATGCAGTAAGATACAATTCTTGCAATTAATTTGTATCAATTAGGTGCACTCTGGGAGTTCATTTCGGGGCGGTTTCTCTAAAAACAGGGTTCCGAAATATCAAGACCTTGAGGCCTGAAATTACCTGAAATGATATTTAAGGAACTACACTTAAAAAGTTCTTTTTTAACAACAAAGGGCAGATTAATAATTTCGCGGATGCTACTCGCTTGAAATCAAATAACATGAGGATGCAATGCCAGATTCGTCTACCATATGTCAGGGGTACCAATATATATATGACTTAGAAAATTTTCCACATTCATATCTAGCAATAATAGATGGTAGATAGGATGTTATGTTGATCAGTCTCTGCAGTGTAAGTCCGGTTTGGCACAACCTGAACTTTATGGGCTGTTTGGGTTAGTATCGACGCTCAAAGCCAATAAGTGAATCGGGGTTACATGCGTTGGACCAACACGGCGTTGAACCAACACGGCGTTGGACCAACACGGCGTTGAACCAACACGGCGTTTGACCAACACGGCGTTGGACCAACAATAAAATTGACAACGCCCCAGATATATAAAACCTAAAAATATAATAAAAAATATGATCTTAAATTATTTTTTTGAGCACCTGCGTAGAACCAACACTGCGTTGGACCAACACCGGCATGAGACCAACACTTCGAAGTACCGGCGTTGGACCAACACGGCGTTGAACCAACACGGCGTTCGACCAACACAGACTTTTGCCCTGGGGTGTTGGTCGTACGCCGGTTCTTGCTGCTTGAGAGGCTGTTGGTCGTTCGAAGTGTTGGTCCAACGACGCATCCCCAATACAACACGTTGTCAGTCGTGGCTGCTACATCCTGCCGGGAAAAGGAGATTGATTGGTAAGAGAGAGAGAGAGAGAGAGGGGGGGGGAGAGAGAAAGAAAGAAAGAGGATAAAACGCTGATTGCTCACAACTTCGGTGTACTTTATGATCACGAGGGTTGTGGGTTGTTGATGTTAAAGAACTTGATCTTTCTCTAGATTGGAGTGGAAAGGAACAAAATTGTATGAACAAACGAAACTGTTAAAAAATAAAACACACACACACACAACCCAGGTCGGTGTTATAAAACAGTGCTTCACCCATTGTCAAAGACAGTTTAGGGCAGGATTAGTTGCAAATGGAAAATAAGGCATATCCCCCATCCTATTCCTTTCAGATTCCACCATTCATAAGTTCATTCAAAAACATTTATTGGTTTTAAATATTTGTTCACAAGAGCGAAGCGCAAAGGGTGTCGCCAAATACAAGTCTCATAAAACCCTCTTTGTTGCTCGTTTCCGACAATAACTTGCGCTGTTTCTATTCTCGAGATGCTATAGGCTTAGTGGCGTCAGGATCGGGGAAACAGATAAACAAACAATAAACATTGTCATTGATTCTACAAATCGGATACTTTAGTAGTATATTATTAACAATAGAATGAAGAGGGATCGTGATGGCGACTAAATTACAGACACCATAGTGTTAGTTTCGTTCATTACTAGTTGTGAGCGAGAAATCTTGTGTGCAATGCGTATAGTGAAGTTTGTTTTGTTTTTGTGACAGTGCTTTTGAATCTTGTGTTGCATTTTATCAATAATTTCTGGGATATTTCTGCAGCAACTGTTGATATTAAATAGAAAAGGAAGTTGACACACACTGTCAAAAGTTGCAAAAAGGATCTCCAGCATCCCAAAGTAAGTATATAAGTGAATGTATTTAATTACTTCGATGGAGTCGAAGAAATTTCTAGGTTTAGTATTAGAATTTTGTTTGTTTCGAACTTCTTTTGAGCTCATTATCAAAAGCACTCCTAAAAACAAGTGAGGCGGATTCCAGTCGGGGGACTGTGCATATGAGCTACAGCTTCAGCTGCGAGCATCCTTGGATTATTAATTTTCCATTGGAAAAATTGCTCCGAGAGTTTTGCAACGACACCTCAGCTATTTTCCTAGGTCTAACAGTTCCTGAGTTGAAAATTTCCCTCTCCCGGTATTTCGAGCCCCGCCCTGTGATCTGGATGAATAATACGGCTTTGTATTAGTCTTGCCAAGTCCTTTCCATTACACTTGAGAAGGAACCTTCATACTCCTAATTAATAAGTTAAAATACGGGCCCCGGAACTCGAAACCCGCCCCTGCGATTTCGATGAATAGTACGGGATTGAACTCGTCTCAAGACCTTTCCAACGATACCTCAACCACCAGGCCTAGTAGTTCCTGAGTTGAAAGTTGTCGCCAAGCAGACGGTCAAAACGGGACTCCGGGGTGGTCTCCTACTTCCAGTGGCGGTTCTAGAGGAACAAAACTGGGGGGGGGGCAGCTCAACGTTGCATATTATATATATAATAATAATAATACACAGCCATATTCAATCCACTACTGGATGAGGCCTCTCCCGGAGGGAGGAGGTGGTCTACTGCTCCCACGCTGACCAGACGTGTTGGGAGAGGAGAGCCGAAGCCCTCAACTGTGATCGCTACCTCTTTATTCAGGTAGCTCCCCAATTGGCCTCACGACGCTGGGTGGACGTCGCACAGGCAACACCATCTGGAGTGCTGAAACGGTCACTCATCCAAACACTGACCAGACCCAGAGCTGCTTGACTTCGGTGATCTTACGGGAACCGGTAGACCAGCTCGGCTAGGGCGTTGATATATAAAGTGTTTCTATCTTGATGCTGTCCTGCTGCCCATAATTTACATTCTCTTTCTTTCCTCTTTTGCCTTCCCACCATTCGTTCCAATGCGTTTTTCAGTACAAGCTCTTCTCAGACAATGACCCAACAAATGTTTGTTTGTGTGGGTGGGTGTGATACAAATTAATCATTTTCAGTATTTTTTTAAAAATTGCATATTAATTTTCCTTAGGCATATCTATGAAGGAAATATGTACGTTAAAAACCTTTTTCAGTGTAAGAAAACAATAATTAGTTGAAGCAAAAAAGTGAACATTTTAATATTTTCCATCAGTTCATGGAATTTATGGAATTTACAGAGGAAAATTTATAGTTAACTGCCAAATTTACACTTGATAAAATGACTTGATTGGATTTTACACTACATAAAACGGCATTAAGAGTCTTTCCCTCTACACACACATACTTAAAAGTCTATAAATACCAAACTGGATATATTGTATAATTCAACACCAATTTAGACCTAAATAAGATGATTAAAAAAACAACAACAACAAAGATTTCTACTTTTTATTTGTAGGTCGGACTAGAATTTCCTATATTATTTTTATAGTAAGAAGTAAGTCGGACAACGATTAGCGTTCTGTCGTTTTCGGTATAAGCTACTCGTGGTATAATTTCGAAATAACACCGCATTGCCTATAAGAAATAAATTAAATTTTTAGATGATGTGGTCTTCCCTTTGTTGCAACGTTGTTGATAGTGAAGACTTCTAAAAGGTTTTAAAAACAAAAAATACTGTGTTACGTAACCAAAAAACAATAAAATAACTACTTGAAACTTGTTCTAAGAAATTAAAAAATCATTAAAACTCGACAAAATGCAGTTTCTGAACATACACTGTGACTCCTTCCCCCACCCCATGTTTATAGAAGCAGCTTATCATGGTACACTCATTTCATGTTCAAGAATCGATAACATTAAACTTCTTGTAAAATAAATATTAATTATACTAAATATTTCAAGATAATTGAGGATATTAGTTTATCTTCACTGCAAAAAACTGCGAGGTCCCCCCCCCCTTCCGGCCTAGAACCGCCTCTGCCTACTTCCTTAGAAAAATCCCTTGTCCATCCATTGCACAGTTTTGAAATACATTTTTTTAATAGAAAAGGTTTGATTAGGATTGCTACTCGTCCCTTAAAATCCGGGACCGTACCAGAATCGAGATCTGCTTCCCAGTATCCCGAAAATATTTCTCGGAACGTATAAATGTCCCGGTTTGCATCGAAGAATAGAGGAAGGGGGAAATATTGTTTCCTTTCTTTTTACACGACTATATTCACTTCAGTTCATGAGTTCGGCATCTCAAAGTTTTTAAAAATTCTTGACTACATAGAACAATGATTTAATTCAAGTTCACGATTAAATTCACCTTAATATTGAACGAAACAACTAATTCATTTAACTGGGGAAAAAGCGTTTTGTTGCTCAATGTGTATTGCACTATTACCCTTTGTGTTTATCTGCCTCCTGTTTCGGAGATATTTGAACCACCGATTCCATTTCTTGGTAATTTTCCGCTGACCATAACAATGCCAAGAAAAAAGGAAACTTGATTTAGTAAAATCGGCAAGGCAACAATGAGAAATTTTTAAAAATTTAAATAAAATAAAACTTATGAGTTGGGAAAATGTATTTTTTTGTATTATTGATTTTAGATTTTTTAAAAACTTTTTCTTCCTTTTACACAACAATGGGGGGGTACTTCGACCAGGGAATATTTTAACAATTTTAGAAGTAGTATCATTTTCATTGCGATTACTTAGATGCAGAACAATTTTAGAAGTAGTATCATTTTCATTGCGATTATTTAGATGCAGAGTGTTGGATATAAAATTGACGGTTGTTAACACAATGATATTAAATAAAGTGTTTAATCCTTTTTTATTTTGCACATTTCAAAGATTTTCGTAAATTGGTAGCGTTCCGGATTTTCTCTCTTGAAATATAGCATCCCTAGGGTTGAAGTATTTGAGGGTACCATGACGCCTCAGTTGTTCTGTTTTTGGAAATATCAAGCTCTAAAATTCATTTTCACACGCTTTCGGAAGTCTATATGGTTGAAATGAAACACTTACATTTTTTTTCTTTCCATATTAGGAATCCCGTGAAAATGTTTTGTCGGTGTTATTTTGCCTGTATATAACAAAAGGCAAATTTTACACGATAACAAAAATACTCCTGCACAAATTTATTTCCTACGGAGTGGTCATCGAAATTAAAATTAAAAATCTTATTTAACCATATGCAATGGAAAAAACATATCAGTTACAACTAAAAAGAAAACGCGTAACTATAAGAATTACTCGTCTTACGAGAAATTTAGTTTGCTAAAAATCGTAATCACCATATTGGAATATTTTTATAGCCTCTTTCTGGATTTCGGTCACATGGCCTCTTGGGGTGATGCCTGTTGCTGAGTGGCGTTCAGATTTAATCCATTCTTGAGCTTATCTCTCAGCAGGAAAGAATGAAATTCTAGTGTCTAGTCCATTGACAGATATGAAAAACAAGGCACGAATTGTAAGCTACTCATATTTGTAAGTGAGTTTGAACTACTGCTATTGTCTGAGCATAGTTTCTGGGGCAGCTAAAGTGCGCAGGTGTGGATTTCGGCTCTGGACTGGCCTCGCAGGGGGAGGGGTGTAACTCAAAAGTTTCCAAACTCCTAGCCGAACGAAGCAAAATAATAATAATAATTATTGACGATCCAAAACTGTTTATGATAACTGTTCATGTCTACCAGGCACCTTCTCGGGTATTTTCAAAGTAAAGTACTAGCTTCTAATTATTTATTGTTTCTTACCAAAGCATTGTTATTCAATTAGTGGTAATTAATCCATCTATGTATATCTACAGTAACTTCAAATATTGATTTATTATGTTTTTTTACAAGAGAAGCATGGTCCGTCTTACCCCGACCACATGCTTCACAGGCAGGGCCAACCTAACCCAACGTGCATCCTTTTCGAATTCGTTACTGCTTCTGATGTATGTATGACCTCTGCCAGAAAGTGCAGTGGTATTTAATACCAAAATTAGTAATAATTCTACTAAATGTTTCCTTTGTCCAACATTATCAAAGTACTTTGATTGCCACAAGCTATTAAGAAACTCCGCTTTTTACATCAGACCAATAATTCACCTTAAATTTTACATATGCCTTTGTATTTATAAATAAAGTGTTCTTTTCACGTAATGCAGCAACTTTTTCTCAGCCCATTTACAGTATGGACAACTGATAGTTAAACGTCAAAAACCGTTATATAAATCAACACTCTGAATTACGAGTAACTGTACGATGAGTACCGAGGTGGCTGCCTTTGCCGTGTAGCTGTCGAAATCTTAAACGGAAGTTGCGTCAAGAACTGTGACGTATATGAGAATAAAGTGTAAAGATATATGACCGCACCTAACCTTACCTAACCGTCATGTTCCCATGGTCACTAATTTCAAATAATGTACAAAAGATGCAAGAAAGCAATTATTAATAATAAATATGAACATATAAAATGTATTTTGAAAGAAAACAGAAGAAAAATCTTACCCCGCGGTGTTCGAACCCGGGGTTTTACTCAGTAAGCCAATGTCTTATCACTGCACCACGTTACGATCTTGCAAAAGGTGGTTTGGCCGTTGTATTTACAGTTCACGTGTTACGTAACAAGCTAGTAGTGACGCGTTCTTTACGCAGCTGTCGTTTAACTTTCCGACAGTGATATACTCCAGTGCAGGCCGACTTCGAAAAATTAACTACAGAATTTATTAAACCGAGCATAACATAATCATTTAAAGGCCACAGGTGCTTTGTTCATCTTGTGCCAAATTGAGACAGGAGTGCCATCTGTTTGCTCTTTTAAGTTTTTTTTTTAACTTATTAACGTACTAAAAGAAAATGTGAATTGGCAGTCCATTAAAAGCAAATCGATTTGCAGGTCTACGCTCGTGTAGCTATAAACTTTTAAAACGTTCTCCTGTAATATAAACAAAATGGAAACACATTCAATCCATGTTGTCTTAATTTAGTAGTGTGTTTTATTTGATTTTATTTGTTTACTTATGTCAACGAGAGGTCAACGAATTGAAAGTCATTATAATCGGCAATCACGTCCATGTTGGTGGTTTTCTTTTTCTACGAGAATCTAGGGAAAGGAAGATATTAAAAATTAAATTAGAGGAAACTGACACTGAAATTTATTTTATGCTGAACTGTTACACACATCGCCTATTCTTTCTATTACTTTTTGTTGTAGGGTGATTCTGGAGGGCCGATAATCTGCAATGGTGTCCTATATGGAGTAGCTGTTGATGTAATTCCTGAACCTCATTGTCCGGTTGGAATATATGCAACTTACACAACAGTATCACTTTTCTTGGAGTGGATAAACGAAACAATTGAAGACATAGGTGAGAGTTTTATTAACACGACTACAAAGTTGTGGTATATGTTAAAATTTATCTTTAAAATAATTCAGGAGCTGGGAGGAGAAAGAGCGAATGTAAACATTGAAGTTTTGAGAAATCACATTTAAAGTTGTAGAAACAAAACACACTAAGGTTCAATATGAAATAACATATTTAAAACTATGAAATAACGAAGAAATAAATGGAAATTAGTGCTTGCAGATATAATAGTAAAATCTCATATTTTTTACATTCGCCCTCTCTCCTCCAAGTTCCTGAATTGTCTGTTTATCTGAACTTCGAAACTTTATTTTTAGTTTACTTCACCTTGAGGGGCATTAGGGTAATTTAATTGAATATTCAATAATGAAACCATTTACAGAGACAGTATTTGTTTTGTTCAATTCACATTAACGCAGAATGTAACAAAGTATCTAACTTGTAAATTCCAAATCTTTCTCTCTCTCTCTCTCTCTCTCTCTCTATATATATATATATATATATATATATATATATATATATATATATATTGGGTTGGTGCGAATAAAATGTTCGTCCCAGGTGTGTCATGTCCAAATGCCAAAAAATAAAGACTACATTACTTGGTTAATCAAAGTAGCGCCGTCTGTAGCCACACGCTGTTGCCATCGCTCAGCAAACAGGAAACAAATCTTTCCCTTAAGAACAAGAAGTGTGCATGGTCGCTCTGGAAACAGTATCTCAATAATCAAACTCACAATATTTTAATTCAACAACGCAAGTTATGTAAAGCTCTCCTCCGTAGAGATTATGATAATTATACTGAATCTGTTTTATCACAAGCTGTAACCAATCCTAAACGCTTTTGGTCTCTTATAAACTGCAGGATACAAACCTCAGGTCTACCATCTCTAGTTTCATACAGTGTACGTACTGTTTCATTCAACGAAAGGGTTGATTTATTTAATGACTGCTTCTATGACAATTTGAATCCTTGTTAAGATCCTCCATTTTTTTCCTGATGTAGTGTCTAAAATTCCCCATTGCCTAGTTGATATAAACACAACCCCTGCAGAAGAGTATTGCCTTTTAACCTCTCTAAAATCCTCCAGGACCTCTGGGCCTGACAAAATCAATTTCATATTTCTGATTAAACTAGCCCAACCATTATCTGCACCTCTCACCATTCTTTTCAATATATGCTTCTCGGAGGGTTATTTCCCGAACTCTTGGAAACAAGCAAACATTGATTTCTGTTTACAAAAAGGTGACAAGTAATCTGTTAAATCATATATCCCTTCTTTCTGCCCTCGGTTTAATTTGTAAAAAGAAATATCACATATAGGATTCAAAATTATGCGTCCCATTTCTTTCTCCCTCCCAGCATGGCTTTGTACCAAATGGATCTTGTGAAGCCAACTTAGCTGTCCTACTGTCTCACGCCACGGATGCCCTAACAAATAGACAAGAATTTGGCGTCATATACTTAAACTTCTCCAAATCGTTTGAAAGCGTCAATCACAAACTTCCTATACACATACTTGCCTCCAGATTTAGTATTCACGGACTCCTCCTTCAGCTTCTAACTTCATATTTGACTGGCAGAGAACAACGTGTCGTCTTCCCTGGTAGCACATCCAATTGGCTCCCTTTCAGGTGTCCCTCAAGGAAGCTCCTTGGGGCCAGTGCCAGTTTTATTGTCCCTCTACATTGATAACTTACGTGAACAGATAGATAATTCTTGCACTGTACTTCTCTACGCTGATGATTGCAAAATTTTTAAGACCATTAAACCTATAGAATATATTTTCTTCCTTCAAACCGCTATAGAATCTGTTGAAATGTGGTGCAATAATTGGTTGATGAAAGTCAATCCTTACAAAAATGCAGCAATGCGTTTCTCACTCAAAACCCATAACACGAAATGTACGTACACATTAGCCTCATCTAATATACAATAGGTAAACCATTACAAAGACCCTGGTATCATATTTGATGAAAAACTCAATTTCAGTTCTCATATTGAATTTGTAATTTTTAAAGCACTCAAACTTCTTGGACTTCTCTATAGGTTTACCGATATTAAAGATTTTAGAGCTCTTCGGTCATATTTTCTCTCTTGTGAACCTCCTGATATTGAATAATGTTCATCTATCTGTTCAATGGCTTGTGAAACCAACTTATCTAAATTTCGCGAAGTCCAAAATTTCTTTATCCCCATTGTACAACACAGGGTACCCAATCTCCAACACTAGCGTAGACATTTTGAATTCTCTTGACTTAAAAAAACATAGACACTCGAAGAAAACTTAATGACTTAAATTCCTTTACAAAATAATGCAGGGCGCACTGAGGACCAACTCCGACCTTCTTCCACTTTTTAACCTAAGACAAAATGCCCGTTCCCAACATAACATTTCTACCTCTCAAAACCGCGATTGCCTTTGGTCCAGCGATCTCGCATATATAGATTATCACATTTTTACTATTACTTTTCCTTTGCCTTCAGATTTCTCTCTCAGTAAAAGTAAATTTCTAAAGGCTTTATATGAATCTCGAACTAAAGAATAACTGGTCTTATTTCTTATTGTATAATTATTTGTTGTAATTATTATTTTTGCTGTTTTTATTTTTGTTATATCACATTGTTACAAGAACGATGTAAAATGGCGTTTGCTGCATCCGTGTTAACTTCTGATAAATAAATAAATAAAATCTTGAAAATCTCTGACACATTATTACCTACCCGTACTCTGATTGTCGGGTAGCTGAGACACATTCTCACTAGCTAAACCCGTTTCTTCGGAATTTTAAATTGTACCAGAATACTGTATAACTTTTTCTGTTTGATAGAATATACTTTCTTAAAATATGAGTAGTTGGTGAACAGTCTCATTGTATTTCCATTTCTTCTTTAAGAATTGTCTCATGGCGAAAATCTGGTCCAACGTGGATCTATTTCTTCTCAATCCACATTGCTGATCTTCAATTATTTCAGCTAGATAATTATTACAGTCTGATGCATCGCCTTTTTTATAAACCGGAACTATTATTAAGGTTTTCCTTTCCTTTTGGCATCTTCTGCTTTCAATATAGCATTCATCAATTTATGCAGCTCCTTGTTTAGTGTCGTTACTCATGCTCTAATTAATTTGGCTGGAATATTGTCTATTCCTGGTGATTTGAAAATTTTAATTTCTTTATCGACATTTCGACCTCGATCTCGCTGTAGTTGGTATTTCAATAGCTTTTATTACTTAGCCATCGCTACCTTGCTTGCTTTGGTTCCTCATGAAGTTTAAGTCATTCTTCATCAAACCGATGCTTCTTTTTCTGCTGTTTCTTCTCACCTGCACGTTCCTTCGCTGCACTCTTCACTGTATCGTGAATTGCTTCCCACATCTTATTTACATCATTTTCACTATTAATTTCATTTTTATTTCTAACCTGTTTGAGATCACGAGTTGGTATCCTGCTTTCATGCTTAATTTTATCTAATCGTTTCACTTCGAATTTAAGTTGTTTTGATCCATTTTCTTCTCTATTCACGATGCATAACTTTTCCCTCACTTTTGTGATCACTGACTGATGATCAATGTCACCTTCCACTCCTCTATACGACCTAACGTCCATTAGTTGGTATGTCTTCGTCTATCTACTGATACGTGATCGATCAATCTGGTTGAGAGGTTTTCCATCTGAAGATACTCGTGTGAATTTGTGTATATCTTTGTGCTGAAAGTATGTGCTCTTTACTAGTAGGATTTTCGACATCGCGAAGTTATCAACCTTTCTCCATTATTGTTCGTGATTTCG
Source organism: Lepisma saccharinum (assembly GCA_022664845.1). Lineage (NCBI taxonomy): Eukaryota > Metazoa > Arthropoda > Insecta > Zygentoma > Lepismatidae > Lepisma > Lepisma saccharinum. Next base: position 22,156 of record JAGDQP010012298.1, read on the forward strand.
TGAAGGCTGTATTTGCCTATAGAAGGCCTAAATATTTCCTCCCTCCGTGCCTCAGCGTTGAAGTCACGCAACACAATTTTCGTATTATACTTCGGTAATCGGTAAAAACAACCTTTCTAGCTCCTCTCAAATTGTATCATTAAGCTGCTCAGTCGGTGCATAGACATTTATTAAAACTGTGTTGTACCATCGAGTACGTATTATTACGAACTTTCTGTCTTTAGTTTTTGAGTATGTTATATCTTTCGTTTTCAAGCTCTACATTCTGAACGCCGGAAGAATATTATTCTTAATTAAGAATACTGTTCCGAAGTTATTAGTCTGTGTTCCCCTGTAGTAGAGAGTGTATTTGCCCTGCTGAATGCTATCCTTACCCTCCCTCCGGACTCTGTATCACTAATATATCGAGTTCGTACTTTTCGGTCTTGTGTACCGTCATCTGAAGAGCGCCCGTTTGTTATAACGTTCGTACGTACCACGATGGAAAATAATATTAGTTTTTTTTTTTCATCCGAGCTACATGTCCTGCCTACCTAAGTTGTCGCCATTTCGTTATTCTAACAACATCGGGTGAGCCGTAAAGTCTGTGAAGTTCTTTATTATGCAGTCTTCTCCATTCACTAGTTATCTCGTCCCGTTTTGGCCCGTATATCTTTCTCAAGACCTCATTTATAACGACATCGGTTACAGCGACACCTCGCCTAAAGTTTTCTGTAGTACGAACATATTCCTCATAAGGCATGTGTTTTTTAACCTTCCTTAAAGCGACAAACATATACACGGGTATGCGTCAACGTCGCATATAACGTCAATTTGGAGCTCAGTTTTGAGTACAGTTTTCCAAGTACCAAAGTTATTGTTTGTTTTGTCCCTTCGGGACTATTATTCTCGAGATTCCTAATCTAAAGGCCAAATAGCTTCAGTCATAAATCATCATGTAGAACCCACTGTTCTGCTGCTGAAGAAAGGAAAATCATATTGCCAAACTTCTAATGAAATGGCAGCGGGAGGCTAGAACAAATGGGTGGCTATCGGTAGGCTAAAGATAAGGAATAATATTTTTCAAATCTATTGCTACTTGACTTTGCGAACTCTTGGCTGAGTGTCCAGAGTTTCCTTACCCCCGTCCCCTTCTTTCAATGACCTTCGGAAACTTACAAGGAAGCTCCACATACAATTGTCAGCCTTGGACGACCTTCACTAGTTTAAATGTTTAGCATAGCTACAAAAAAAAGCTTTAACTTTGGAAGAAAGAGTCAAATTGAGAATGGAAGACGAAAAGCTGATTTTTGTCGTGAATTTAGTCAGATTAATTTTACTGTTCCATGGAATTTAATACAGCACTCTATTTTACGTTATGTCATCTTTTGCTATCTCACACGACTGAACTTTTATAATGCACTGTACTTTTTGTTGTACATCGGCTTTGTAATGTTAATGCCTGGTTTTCAAGTGAATACAGTCTAAACTTGGCCTAATTAAGTTTGTTCTTCATCATTTTCTACCTTTCTCGACTGATAGCATAAAACTTGGTTACATTGTCTCTCGGTTATAACGACAAATTTTTCACATCCCTTCGATGTATTTATAACCAACTTCTACTGTACTCGTAATTTATGTTCATCTTCTAGGATCGCACTCTAACTTTCGCAACCGTAAAGTGTTACCGGCAGATGTAAAAACTATCATCACTACTTTCAGAAATCATTTTCTTTTAAAATGAAGTGTTACGCATGACGTTCCAAATTCAAATAGCAGTTTTTCCCCTTGCACACCTATTAAGTCTACATGAAGAGTATCAAAATACTGAGTATCAAAATGAAGAGTATGAAGAGTATCAAAAAATAAAAATATTTTTCGCTAATAATAATCTTGAATTCCAATTTTTCGAATTAGTTTACCATTAAAAGGTTGATCTTTTACAATATCAATACATACATTAATTTCTAAAGGAATAAGATAATCAAGATTTTTTTTGGTTAAGTGCTTTAGCATTTAGAAACTTTGGTTTCTTTTTTGGATTCATTGGATAACAGTTAACTATGCGTGTATTCACTTTAAAATCATTACTAAATCCTAAAATATTTTGCAATCCAGGACTCATCGCGAAAAGATATTCAGGAATTCTTTTATGAGAAATATATCTACTTTCTTCATATTGTATAAGGATTGGATTTTCTTCTATTAGTAAAGAATCTTCATTGATCATCCGTTCAACACTAACCATTTCTACATTATGAAAATTTTATTGAGAATACTAGTTTCCACAAGTACATGTAAATTTTCTTTCTCGTCATATTATTTTCCAGTTTGTTTACGTAATTTAGTGCGAATAGTATCTAAAATAGATTGTATTGATTCATAACATCCTGGTGGAATTTTTTATTATTTTCCGTTATATTTTCATCCCCTACTTGAATAGTATTCTGTTCTCTTCTGAATATTATTAAAACTCAATGGAATAGAAAGTTCACATAAACCTACCACCCAATTTCCCGTTAATTGAATTTGTTGACAAAGTTTCGTAGTACAAGAATTTGGTTATTTTCAAAAATATAATTGGAAACATTTGGTGGTTAAGTGACATAAAACTCATCGGCTTGTTCCTGAGAGTGCATGTTTATGACTGAACAGATTTTTCTTGAACCCAACTATTCATAGATTAAGGGTAATCTAACCATTTAACACAAATCCAACCTTTTCTACGTTTTATTATTGTTTCAATTAAATAGGTTTTTGTTTTCCTACAAATATTTTTAATTCTTGTTGATAAAATGAACCTCTTACAACTTCACCATTTCCATCTTGAAATTTATAAGTAATAAGATTACTTTCAGTATACTGGTCAGCTAAAGATATTTCGCGAAATTATTTCTGTAAATATCCTTTTTCTAATTTTTGCTTATATTTACTTATTCGAACATTATCATCCACTTGAAATTTACATTTTTGGTTAACTTTGTTTTCTTGTCCGTATAGTCTTTCCCAAATTTCTTTAACATTAGAATGATTTACTTATACACGAGCATAGTGAATGGAAGAATGTTTCGAATGATTATAACTTTTTTCAAGATTTTGTACAATATCAATATAACGATACGTATTTTCAGCAGTCAAGTATCTACAAATTTTATCTTTTAAGGTACGAATTAACTTTCGACTAAGGCAGCTTTTATTTCAGAATGTACACTATAGAGATTCACTTGAAATTTTGGAAAGCACATTTTACATGTTTTTTATAAAATTCAGTTCCCAAATCCGTTTGACAATGAACTAAAGGAATTGTTAAGTTTTTTTGTTTTACTGAATATTGATTCTATTGCTTTTGCCATGATAGGACCCGTTTGTTTTTAACTGGAATACGAATTACATATTGACTTAAGGCATCAATGCTTCATAAAATACATTTATATCATTATACTTTGATAACTTGAGCATATCTACTAAATCTATTTGTACCAATTCATTTGGTGCATTAACATAATATTTTTTGCGAGAAAAATGCTTACATGCAGGAGCATGTAAAGTGTATGTATCTTTTGAAGCTAACAATTTTCTTACTTTTTTTCTGAGAAACGCCAGCTTTATTTTTTAATTTCGAGATACTACCTAAAGAATTTTAAGCTGAATATGCATAATAAATTTTGTGAAGTGACATATTTAAAACTTACATTCTTAATAATTTTTAAATAATGAAGAATAACGTTTGTTTATTCCTTGACTAATAATATTTTTCTTTCTCTTTATTATTATTTTACTAGCATTCTTCTTTTTCTTTTAGTACATTATTAATAATATTCTACTTTACTATTTTAGTAAACCCCCCCCCAAATTTAAAATTATTTAATTCTAATGGTATATGTCTATCTTTTAATGAACTTTTAAAATCTTTAATACCAAGTGGATTTCTATTAGTCTTTCGAGTTCTTACCACATGCTTGATTAGATGAATAACATTTGAAGATGGTATTACTTTATTATCTATAGATACTGAACCAGTCTGATTCCAACTGATACGTTTAGAAGCCTCCAGAAGATTTAATAATACTTGAGGCTTTTTAGCAAATGATTTTGGTACTGAACTAATTATATATTGAATCATGGGTGAAATATTTGAAGAATCAGAATTGTAAACGGGTAAGACAATTGGTTTCTGAGATTGTATAGTATATTCTAAATATCGATGTAGTGCTTGTTCATACATTTACTATCGATAGAAATATCAGTTCGTTTTAAAACTTCATCCATTTCGTTATTTAATCGTGATTGATGAAACTTCACAAACTTTATAGTCGAATACATTTGAGCACTTGCATTTTCTTTAATGAGTACCATTTTTTGAAATTGTGAAGACATTTTAACCATTAAATAAACTTCAAGTCACTTTACTTAAGATTGGACCTAATAATAAAGGTGGAAATGCACTAGCTTTTTGCATTAATAATTTACGTTTCTTTTTTAAACTTAAGCGTTTAAGAGAGAGTGCACGTAATGTCTTTTTATGATGAAGCAAACTTTGCTTCTGACGAGGAGTGAGTTTAAAGTTACAATTTAAAATATTTTTCCGTACTTGTAAATAGTTCGAATAACATCACCAGCTACACTCTGAACTAATCTTTTACGCTTCTTATTCTTACATTTACAAGTTGCAAGGAGCTCATTCAGATGACGTTTTATGCTTGACTTCTTGATACCTACTGTCCTGAATTGGTTTATTCATGTCTTTTACATATTCATAGATGTGCATAGTTTCATCTGGAAATATATTTGTACGTAGACGTACATCCTGTGTAGACTGAGTTAGATCGAAAACGAAATATGAATGAGGTTCAGCAGTTGCATTTTGGAATACTTTAATTACATCTTTATTATGTTGTGGCATAACTTGCCTGGCCGGTATTTGTAACTTATCTCTAGGATTCCTAAACGCATTGATATAATGTGTGTTTAATGAAATATCGCGTGCATATTTTCCATTTGGAAATAAATTCTAAACTATAAAAATAACACATAGGTTATAATGTACAAATTTCGTGAAAATTTTAGAAACATCAGCATTAGTTTCGGTCATAAGATCATTGAGAATTAATAATAAATTTTCCTGAATTTCAAAAGTATTCATATCAGGAACTCCGAAATGAAATCGTATATTATTTATTTGACTAGTTTATTTATTTTATAATTTAGGTATCACAGCACCATAGCACCAAACTATGTCCTTAAAATGACTAGAGAACATCGTTTTACGATGGATTAATAACCTATTTACAAAATAACAGTTCCCAGCTATCCTGAGACCTGAATGGAGGATAGTGTCAGGATGAAAGAAGGGAAGCATCATAAGCTAGCGACAAAAGAGAAATGAACAAGCAGTCGTTACGTCGTCGTCTTTTATAGCCAAAGGGAAGTGTTTCGAATTCATTATGAAATTTTCGTTTACTTGGTACATTCTGATGTGCTTTTATTCCTGGCCTAGAAATAATTTTAAATCCTGGCTTCCTATAGATTCCATTAGGATTACTAATGATTTTCTTTACATAATCATGTTTTACTAAATTTAGAAAATGATCAAAATCAACAATATCACGCGCACGACAATTTAGTGTAATTCCCCGAATTTTGTATGTGGGTGTAGTATTGCCAGTGGGAATTTCATTTTCCTTATATGAGTAATGTTTAGGCCCTAACGCAATGAAAACAGGGATCTCCCGTCCCTTTTTAACTTCATTAGTTAAATCTCCTCAGTAGTTCCCTTTAGGAAGCAATGGAGGTTCATTTTTCTTTTGTCTGTGGGAGATCTGTATCAGTATCTGAGTAGATAGCATTTTATATTCCCACTTTTTCCAGTAAACCATACAATTTCAATCTGGCCCATGATGAAACAAAGGCTGATAGAATAACATTGGAAAAGGCATTAGGTGTATTAACGTTTTCTAAATCCTTATATGTTTCTAACAAGGCAGAAGTACCTTTTACTTAAAAGTGAGGTGTTCGGAGAATATCTAAGTATGATTTCGTATCATTAGCTACCCAAATCAGTGTGTGGTCTGTGTTAAATCAGTTCTCTGTCCCCATTTCCCAAGCAGAGAATTAAAAAATATAATTTTGCGATATAACGCAAACTAGGATTTTTACCCTAGGCTATCAGGATTGAGTTGTATACCTTCATGCTTATCATACTCCTCAATATACTTCTGCTTTTCCTCTTCAGTGGTACACTCAGATGAAAAACCAGAAGCTTCCTGTTTGATCTGCAAAAAAATTACATAACATTTCATAGGTATCAAGAATGGAATACCCCTCCTTCATACTCTCATGTAATTCAGGAGTGCAAAATGTGCCGATGAAACAACGTTGATCAACAGTGTGGTTACAATAATTAGTATTCATTTGCGCAATGCAAGTATGACATAGGCCGAATACGAGGCGTCCATTCGCATTGTATGGAAGCAATGGAATAGCAAGATTTTGAGGAGGAAGAACCTTGCAGAAAACGATTCTGAATCTGCTTGGGGTAAGGACATGCTTTCCCTTGATAAATGGTAGGCTTCCTAATAGGGAATGGTCTTCTTTTCATGACGTATGGAGATAAACTGCATATGCCAACGTATCGAATTATTTCCTCTTCATAACTGTCATAGAAAGATATGAAAACTACAGTCCTGTATCGCTTGAAAAGCTTTTAGGCCTTTGAATATTTTTGCATTCATCTTTAATGAATTGTCAAATATATGGATTTTCCTTTACTTGCTGATCCCAATCTCATACATAGATTTCTACAAGATTTAGACCACAACTTTCTAAATATTTCTTTCTCCTCATTGTCGCAATATTTTGGACAATTAACGTTTCGTTATTCGTGTCATTGAGAGGCACGTGGCGACCCTGCTTAATGCATGAATGACCATGCCAAAAACATTCATAAAATTCATACGCAGTATGATGTTTCTCATCATAGCCATCCACTTTGAATCGTCCAAACTGAACTTAATTTCCGTTTTGAGCCGAATTAATATAAACATATATGTATTCCATGTATTTAACGACCGTAAAGCTTTCTTACTCTGAGGTTTACGTGCTCGATACATAAGACGTTCTTGCACACACTCCTCGTGCCAAACCTTCAAAGCTTTGCGTTTAGTTCCTGATTTTGCCTCATCATCAAAAAGTTTAAGTTCTGGCCATGCTCCATCATAATTTTGATTGTCCTCTGTATTTGGCAAAAAATGGGAAATCTCCCTTCTTTAAACTTTCACCTAATCGCATGGTAGCCGCTAATTTTGATAATTTCACGGATATGAATAAATACATATCTTTTAAATTAATATTACGTACACTCATTTGGATAAGTTTCGCACCTACGCCCAAAATTTGATAAGTGATTTTTTCCTTTCCTGTGAGTGTACGCGCAACAAACACGGAATTATATTTAGCGGCGTTATGTGTCAAACAAACTACTATATTAAATCCTGGACCATGACGCAGAGCATGTTTTAGAAAACTTTCAATATTGTAATATACAAAGTTCATTTTTCGTTTTCATTAAGTAGCATGTTCTCTATATCATACACTATATCAAAAATTAGTTTCAATTTCGGCTTTTGCACGAAACAGAAATGGTCTTCTTTAACGTACAACTGTAGATAGTGCAGAATCGATCTCCACATACATGAGGATTATTACTCTTTCTTTCTCGGGTATCGATCTTTACACCACACTGTTAAAACAATTTCACATAGTAACATACAGGTCTTCCCCTCGCGGCCGTGCAATGGTTGTTGTAGCATGATTGCGAGGGGAAAGTTCTTACACAATTCTTACAAGTACGTACTGGGTTTCTCCTCGTCAGAAGTTTCAAAATCATGGTAATCCTCACAATATTTGCAAAAGAATGTACACATGATATCTACACTCAACATATGGTATCAAACGATCATAACAGTACCCTCTCTGTCTTAAAAAGGCGGTTATAGTCTCAATGACTTCAAAATGCTGGTCACGATAAAACAAAAATATTTTTTTCCTGGTTTGCACATTACCATTATAAATGACCTCAGAGTCTCGACTACCTGGTTTTAAGCTTTATACCACAATTTGGAATTAATTACCATAATAATCTTGGAACTGATCAATATCGTCAACAGACCCAACCAAAGTTGAAATATTAATATTTGCTTGTATTCAAAGATCTTTAGTTTTTTCCCAGTTCTTGGGATGTTACTTCATATACGCTATTTTCTTATACTCAGAAAGAGCTTACTTCTCTGCCATAATTAAAGCTATTGGTAAACAATCCTACGAGCTGTCTCCTAGTTTAGGCACTGGAATAATGTTTGCTGATAAATACTCCTCCAGAGGTAGATACTTTTCATTATTCCGTTTCTTCGTTTCTTGGGTCGGTTATGTTAGCCTTAATGATCACACTATCAACTAACAGGGAAGATTCGTTCGAGTTGAGAACATTCTCAATCGAACGCAAAATATGATCGCTAGTTAAATGGACACGTCTACGCTACGGAATATATACGTCTTTCCCGTTGAAGTCATTGCTACTCTCTAAACTAAATTCGACATAGGATTCAGGATCTACATTACCAAGCAAATGCTGTAATGCAAAATCAAAAAGTTTTTCAACGTACTTGGCCGGGGTTAACTTGGACTTTCCGGCTTTCGCACGTATGGAGATTTCCCTACCTTTCAGAGGAAAATGACCGAAATCGCGAACGCGTTCACCTATAATTTTAAATTGATCGCCACCTGTTCTCTCTTGCAAAATAATATTATCTTCAACTTGATCAACATGACTTATAATATGAGTCTTCCTATCAGATCTCAAAGGAGTACCCCATCACTCATACAATCATAGGCTGATCACATATCACATTACCCTTTAGAGAAATAGCACAGTCCATATCGTAAGAAAAACTATCAACAAGAGTTGAGGTAGGAGCTGGAGAAGGAATAAAACATGAAGAAGGTGCAAAAGAAGTAGAAGATACGGTACTGCTGATATGTATTACCGTAGTTACGAATGTAGTTGCCTGCGTTGATACAGAAGTAACAACATTAACAGGAGCAGAAGTACTAGAAGAAGTACAAAAAGAAGTTGTTGGAGCAGGCATAGAACTTACAGTAGAAAAAGGAAAAGATTCTCTAAAGGAGAGAGTAGTCCCTACTTTCAGGGACAATATTCAATGAATCATCTGAATTCATAGACACATATACTTCATGAATATCATCTCTCACTACCGGAATTAAGCCAAAAAGAAAGGCAACATGAGGATGAAGCATTCTCCCATTATTATCGTCAATGGGTTCAGTCAATAGCGTATAATGCTGGAAAGTTAGCCTGGCGTTACAGGGGAAGTCGAAGAAACCAGCATTTCCTTATTGAATCAGTTCATTTGCATGAAGACATGCACCAAATATCTTATTCAAGTTAGAGTGGGATGGAAGCCGAAGATGAAACAAAAAGTTAGAAACATTACCTGAATCTCTGGGTAGTATTCCTTGCATGGCTAAACGCCACAATTCGACTCAGGTCTCATACATTGACTTGGGGTCGGCGAACCTTCTCATCCAGGATAAGATGATCAACACTGGTGAATCCGGTGGTGCAATCAATTCTTCAGCTTCTCAAATACTTCAGTTGCTTATACAGAACGTTGATTGCAAAAGGTGATTGCTGTAAACAATATACAGAAATTAACTCCTTGTTAACAAAAGCAGAGTCATAGCACAAAAATCAAGTAGATAATATTTTACTTTTCTTCTTCGTAAAAAGTGCTTACATAACTTTCTTCTTCACAAATTAGTCACTTGGAACATTCTTTATAAAAGGTGCATTATTACCACATACGTGCAAAAAGTGAATTATTAAATATTATCAAAATATTTCTATAGAATCATTCGATAAATTTTAAAATCTACTTACCTTAATTAATATGCCCCTCAATAAGAAACAAAGGCAAAAACAGCGGGAGCAATACTTTCAACAATAGCGCACAGTAGTTTTTCAATTCCAAATTAAATATTTACAATCTGAAATAAGATAAAAATAAATAATTATTAATACTATTCAATTTTTATCTTCAGTTAAAGAATAATAAATCATCACAGGGCATGAATGACTAGGACTTTTATTAATTTAATCTTCCTTTAAACTAGCATTGCCTTTTTCCATACAATAAAGAGTCAAGTATTAATTCAATGATAGTTTCACACTTGAAAACTATAAGTTCATTAGATAGCTTCACATATACGTATATCTCAAACTGAGATAGTATAATGTTTTTATAGTGTAAGATTTCTTTTCCGCATGAGCAGATGCTCTAATTATTTAGTATTTCTTTACGCATGCGCAGATTCTTATTTTAGATAGCACTAACTCAGTGTTTAAACAGATTCCTCACAAGTCTATGTTTACGCACATATATAAAAATGCGCAGTTATCCGTCTCAAGAAGGACTAGAACCCGTGACACTGGGACACTGGTCTAAACCTTCAGACCAAACAATTACCGCAGTCGGCTTTTATTGTTGAAAGTACCACATTTGGTTTTGTGCGAGAAAGGTAGATGCAAGGGTCTTAGTCTAGGTGCCTTTCCGGTCATAGAGATGGCAATAGTCCATAACTTTTGAAGAGGATGTATGGTTGATCTGAAAATGAAATGTATTTAAACATGTATGATAATGCTTAAAATTATTCTAATTTTACATACAAATCAGAATTTGAAGGATCTCCAGACCCTTCCCTAATGGCATTCCAAAGCCTTCAAACCTAACCAGTGGTGATTTTTACATTCTTTCCTTTACTTCACAGGGGTTCGCGGTGTCCTCAAATCTTGTTACGTTAATTTTGCTCATTTCCCGACGTCATACAACGATGAAAATTTGCACAGCGACGTTACATACTCTATTGTTACTTTCATTTATTTCTACATATTTATATATTATAAAAGTAAATTTTAATATATTTATTTTTAATAGTACTTGTATACACTAGGCAGCAACGCTGTGTCGTTTTGCTGGTTGCAGAACACTTTAGGATTTGGGTAAAAAGTTGATTTAAAAATATTTTATAGTCATACTTTTCTTAAACAGTTCGTACTAAAAAGTAAATAAATGTTTATGCATGACTGAAAAGATAAGCATGAGACTGTACTCTCATGTACAGTCACTTTACAAATTCTTCAATTAACGCGGCCCATGCTATTCTTTTTAGTCATGCATTTTTTTTGCTTTTAGTACGAATTATTTAAGAAAAGTATGTATTTAAAATATTTTCTTTTTATTTATAATTTATTTGTTTGGTTGCCGTAAAGGTTTGGTTATATTATTAATATTAGTACAATATATTATTTTTTGTAGGAATAGTGAATTACAAGCTGCTGTAGTCACAAACCTATTTTAGGGTTTTATTTGTGTGGGTGAAGGCGAGGAAATTGACCTGAAGGATAATGGATAATGGCAAGGTGAACCGATAATGGTTTACTAGTGCCTTCAATTGGATGAGAAAACGTGGGTCCCAAAGACACTTATAGCTACGGGCTAAAGAATTAGCTGAGTTCGGCTATCTTCGGAAGAGGGCAACTTCGGGAAACTTCGACAATGCAGTATCTACAGTACTGACAACAGTTAGTTTGTCATGACTGAGAATGATGACAAGCAGTTGTTCCTTCCTCTCATCGAAGGGTAGTTGACAATATTGACGTTACCATGAAAACCATATGTTGAGAGGAAGGGCCAAATAGTGACTGATTTACTGCTCAAGGCAGAAAGCAGAAACAAAGTAAAGCTCAATTCAACAAGAAATGTGAGATGAAATGAGCAACTTCTGGCTGATCGGTAACCCCAGGCTTCAAAGTTGTAGAGTCTAAGGTCGTGGACTTTGGAACGGCAATGGGGAGGTATGAGAGTTTAAACTCCACACTCGCAATGCTTGTTAAAATGCACAATTATCAATCTCAAGAGGGACTAGAAGCCGCGACCATGGGACGCTGGCAAACCAAACAAATACCGCAGTCGGCTTTTATTGTTGAAAGTACCGGATTTGCTTTTGTGCTAGAAAGGTAGAAAGAAGCAAAGGTCTTAGTCTGGGTACCATTCCGGTCAGAGACTATATTTCGGGAATAGTCCTGAACTTCTGAGGAGTACCTATGGTTGATCTGAAAACGAAATGTGTATAAACATGTATGATAATGCTTAAAATTATTCTAATTTTACAAACAAATCAGAATTTGAAGGATTTTCGGACACTTCCCTAATGGCATTCAAAAGCCTTCGAACATAACCGGCAGAGATTTTTATATTCTTTCCTTTAGTTCACAATGGTTCGCGGTGTCCTCAAATCTTGTTACGTTAATTTTGCTCATTTCCCGACGTCATACAATGATGAAAATTTGCACAGCGACGTTCCATACTCTATCGTTACTTTCGTTTATTTCTACATATTTATATATTTTAAAAGCATATTTTAATATACTTATTTTTAATACTACTCATAAACACTAACCAGCAACGCTGTGGCGTTTTACTAGTTGCAGAAGTCTTTAGGATTTGTGGAAAAAATAATTGGAAAAACTTTTTAAAGACATACATTTCTTAAACAATTCGTACTACAAAAGCAAATTTTTTTTGTTTATGCATGGCTAAAAAGAAAGGCATGAGCGGGATCTCATGTACAGTCACTTTACAAATTCTTCAATTAACGCGCCCAGGGTTTTCTTTTTAGTCATTCATGCATAAATATTTTTTTTTTACTTTTAGTACGAATTATTTAAGAAAAGTGTGTATTTATTTTTTTTAATATAATTTATTGGTTTGGTTACCATAAAGGTTTGGTTATTAATATTAGTACAATGTATTAATTTTCGAGTCGGAACAGTGAATTACAAGCTGTGTTAGTCACAAACATTTTTTCAGGATTTTCTTTGTTTGGGAGAAGGCGAGGAAATTGACCCGAAGGGCCCTATCCAAGTTAACCGGTAATGGTTTATTATTGCCTTCAATTGGATGGAAAAACTTGGGGCCCCTTCAGTAAAAGTGGGTTCCGGAAGGTTCGAAACCGGAACCTGTTTATTAGTAAGCAGTGAGCGTGAGCGAAGGCATGTGTGTGTGTGTGTGTGTTAGTGTAAAAACGAAATTAAAAGAAAAAACTTTACTGTAAAATTCATGTACAACAAGCCTAGAAGTACCAAGTATCTTTCGTTCAGGTTGAGAAAAGTTTAATAATGTAAGTAAAACATTTTGACTATTTCATCAATCATCAAACGGATGTGCTCGCCTGGATTTGTAAAAGCAGACAGAGACCGACTGCATTCTCGAGGATTCCCGAAGTTGTCCTGTTCCGAAGATAGCCGAAGTGAGCTCATTTTAAGACCCTAAATATAAGTGGCCTCATCCAGTAGTAGGTTAAATATAGCTGTGAATTATATATAAAGTATGTCTGATTATTAAGTGACATATATTTAAGGTCCTAACGGACTTACCAGGAATAAAGCAATGGAATATAAAACACTTGAATAGAGATCAAATAATCAAAAACAAATATCAACAATAAATATTTATGTGTAGTTGGCAACACTGCATCCAGAGCAAGCCATGTTGTAATACCAAAATTGTTTGAATGGGGAACGATATTCATAACTGACTGGAATGTACATTTAGAGTATTCTGTGAATAGCCCCTTACTACTACAAGGTGGAGGGGCTCCGAGGTCCACAACGCATTATATTATTATACATGGCACAAGACGAACATTAATAATAAAGCAAGTACGTTGAATCATCAATGGACTAAAGCCTGACAATATCAATTTTTCTCAGATTTTTTGTCGAATTGGAAATGTTAAAAATATATACATTTGTGGGCCTCGAAGGTCTCCCCTTCCTCCTTGGTAATGTTATGGTTAATTTCTTTTATTTTTGCTTTGGGTTTTCATCAGCGCCTTGTTAATGTTCTACTCGCTTGTTACGTTTGAGTGCTTGTAATAAGCAGCAGTTAGCTTTTTTGGAATGTGATTTTGAGAATTATTTTAATATGAGCGTTAGTAGGTCAATTTTTGTGTTTTATTTCCTGGGTATTTCTGGGTCGTTTGGCTCGGGATATGGCCGAGTTTGTTGTAGAATTGCTAGAGGACAGGACGACTACGTCATCTAAGTCCCATATTGAGAAGTCTTGTTTATTTTTTGCAACATATTTTCTGTTTCTTTGAAGTATTGTAACTTTCGGTGTTAAGTATAGCAAGTAGTAATTTTTTTATCAATATTGGCAGTGTACTGCCTAAGCGGTAGACCTTTTCGGGTCAATTTTTACCCAATCCGTGTTTATATTTCTCCCTGGATGTATCAATAGTCCCGTTCATACAATTCAACAAGCCGGATTTCGTCCTGGACTTAGCACAATGGACCACATCCAAACATTGAATGAAGGTATGGAAAGGACTAATGAATATGAACTTCCACTATGTTTGGGATTCGTGGATTTTGAAAACGCTACCGATTCGGTCTCCTTGTCAGGAGTACTTAAATCACTTGAACATCAAGGCATCGAAAATGCATACATCAAGCTACTGCGAGACATTTATTCGACTGACACATCTGTCATTAGACTACATCAAGAAAGTGAAAAAAAAAAGTTTGAAAACGGGTAAGGCAAGGAGATTCAGTTTCCCCAAAACTGTTTTCTTCTGTCCTGGAGAGAGTGTTCCAAAATTTAAACTGGGAAGAAGTTAGAATTAAAATTAATGGAGAATATCTTCATCACCTACGATTCGCTGATGATATAGTCCTGTTTGCTTCAAGTGCAGAAGAACTACAAACCAGAAAGAAAGAACTGAATAATGAAAGTTAGAAAATAGGCCTTAAAATTAATTTAAGTAAGACGAAAGTAATGTACAATCAACATGATGCAAAGAGGGGAAATAAAGGTTAACGGAGAGACAATAGGCATAGTTGATGAGTATTTTTACCTAGGCCAGCTCAAAACATCGAATACCAAGTTGACTGATGAAATAAATAGAAGTTGTAAAGCGGCGGCGTGGAGTTCGTTTGGAAGAATAGTTTATTTTCAAAAGTAAACTACCAATGTGTCTGAAGAGTAAAGTTTATAATCAATGTGTCTTACCTGTGATGATGTACGGCTGTGAAACTTGGACATTGAATGCGCAAACGACTCAAAAATTAAGAGTCACACAAAGAGCAATGGAGAGATGGATGCTAGGAATAACTATGAATGATAAGAAGACAAATTAATGGATTCGCGCACAAACAAAGGTAAAGGATGCAATCAAGACTGCGAAGAAGATGAAGTGGAGATTGACCGGTCACATAGCTAGACGAACAGATGGAAGGTGAACGACAAATGTACTACATTGGATTTCTAGAGAAAAGAAAGGAGCGAGACGACGCCCAAATGCAAGTTGGATAGATGAATTCAAGCATTTTTCAGGAGCTACATGGATGAGGATAGCAGCAGACCGAGATATGTGGAAATAAAAGGGAGAGGTCTTCATCCCACAGTGGATAGAAAACGGCTGAATATGATGAGGGGTGTCAGAATTACAAAGTAGGATAGATTAGAGTGTTTTCTTTACATTATTTTGAAAGGGAGTTCTAAATTCTAGTTTTTGTTTAGGTTTGGGAATATTTTATTCCCGATAGTGTGTCATGTTAGGTATTAGGTGTTTTGGAAGTTGAATTTCGTCATTCTAACAGCAAGTTCTAGTTCTACTAGTAATGTAAAGGTAAATCGACTATAGCCTGAAAAGCCTAAAAGCCATCAATAATGTCAGGAAATAGCAGAATCGTCGAACAATCATCCGATATTTGACATATCCCAAGTAACGAACTGCATTAGCGATGCATAGCTGTGTTTGTTCAATCCCGTGTTGGTCCAGCGCCGTGTTGATTCAACGCCGTGTTGGTTCAACGCAGTGCTGTTCCAACGCCATGTTGGTCTAACGCCGTGTCAATCCACACATAAAATGTATTTACGCTTCTGCACGGGCATACTGCTTTTAAGCGTCTGATCCGAGACCTCTCTGTTAATTTTATGTATCCCGGACGCTCTGCATGAAAGTATTTCACAGAACAAATAATTATATATCCAACAGAAATAATAATGCAATAATAAATAAAACAGGTGATAGTTACAATAATTTTTGCTCTTTAATTTTATAGAAGCACATGAACGATTATATACGTGTGAGAGTACGAACAGGTTCTGTTACATGTGTCAATATATTGATTTTGGTATTCCAGGTGATGCTTGTAGGCCAGTGTATTCACTAATTTTGAGTCTTTTTCCATTCACTAGTTAACAATTTGTACTTAAATGTGAAGAATAAAGGCGTTCGCCTCCGCCATTTAATTTAACAGCTGGTTTCTGACAAAGGTTTGTTCTTCCTTTAACCACCTCTTCCGGCTCAATCACATACAGACAATAGCTTTATCATAATTCAAGTTAAGCGCAATTTAGCAAATTTATCCTGCTTGAATTAATTGACTTTAGGCTACTTTCGCTCAGACGTACTTTTATTTTGAATTTAAATGCACGTTTAATATAGTGTTATACACTCCTAATAAGTAAACCAATTAATGAATTATTGTTGCCCTCCAGATAATCATCATAATCGTCAAAAGATATGTACAAGTCCTAACAGACGACCTGCTGCAATAGTCGATGGAAGATACGCATCCAGGAAAGATTTTCCTTTCATGGTGAGTGTTTTTCCTATAATATTAATGTTTAACATTTTTTCCACGGCCTGTTTACAAGGAATTTGGTATGTATGTAAACTCATGAACAGATTTGCCACGGTTATCAGACGTTCTTTATTCTCAGGTGACCAGGTTAAAATGTTCCAAATTGGACAAAATTCTTAATTTTAGTAATATGTTCGTTACCGGATTATCAAGCAAGGTTCATTACCTGGTAACCATTTTCCACTTCATTAAATTTTATCACTTGATAAGAAGAAACAATAAAAATAAAAAAAATGGTGTAACGTTCCCTGTAAAAACTGGAATTTGAAAGTAAGTAGTTCTTCTATTCGTTAGTGTTTTTGTATCGGATTTTAATTGAAAGCTAGCCATAGCAGTCTACCAATCTTAACTTAGTTATCCCCCATTGGAAGAAAACTCCACAGTTGTCCTTCATTTTTAAGTTTACTGTCCTCCACTAGCAAATGATTATCTGGTAACCCTGGATTTGTCAGTTCAAGGTAAATAAAATATTAAACTTTAAAACAAATGGTTAAATTTATAAACCAAAACAAAATCATGGGAAGCGTAACGTCACACATGCGTAGACTTATAAATTAAGATAAATACATAGACTCATAGACTCTATTTAATTAAGATAAATACGAAGTCTTTGAACATTTTAAACTGTTCTTCATTTTTTTAATGGATATATAAAATCAACCTTTAAAATTAGGAGGGAAATTTATACAAGTTACCTAAGTAACGGGAATAAAAGTTTAAAATCTACCATATTTTTTCAAACCATGTTGGGCAATTATCTTCCAATAACGTCGGTAAACTGGTACATTATCCTTTAACACAGTAAGCTTTAATTCCTAAAGGAGTCATGGGCTATGTGCAAGAAGGTAGCGAGAAGAGTTGAGAAAATAAATTTAACTAGGGTTGTGTAGGCTAGAACCAATAAATTTCAAGGAAGGTATATTATTTTACTTGATTTTATAACTACTAAAGATAATGTAATTCCTGAATAGTTTTTCAATAATATAACTAAGATATTTTTTACCAAATACAACAAATCAACTGTCATGTTTTCAAATGAAAAGCAATATTACACAAAACAGAAAAGGACAAAAAGATGTAAAATGTTACGAAAGACTGCACAAGTTTACTAGGTTAGCGTGAAATGTGAACCAATTTTGATTTAACCAATTTCAAAATGTCCGGCTCACTTTTTGTGATACACCTTATCGAGTTACTATCAGTCAAAAGTTAGATACCCATAATTGTACTAAATACTACGTATTTAATATATGGACCCTTTATTAATTCGTGTAACTAAGGAACAGACAGGTAAAAGCGAGAAGTTCCTAGGTATTTCAATGAGATTTTCTACAATTGCTCACAAACTATTTTTGACACTGCGAAAATAATTTTCCAAAACAAAATTTTAACCTCCTCCATTTCTGGGGTTAAAACTAAAAATGAATTAGATCGAGAGATTATGGAATACTTTGTAGACAGAAATCACCGTCTGGCTTAATTTCTTGGTACTAATTAACAAAATTTGACAAAGAAAAGTGGTCCTCTATATTAACATTGATTTCCATATAAGTGAGGTTCACTTTTGAGTTTGAATCCCCAAAAGGGGGATTAGAATTTAGTTTAGGAATATTATTTTCACAATGTCAAAACTTCAGGGTCTTGTAAGCAACTGTAGAAACTTTCATGGAAATAGCTTGAAAACTCTCATTTTAGAGGTCTGTTTCTCAGGTACAGGAATTAATAAACAGTCTATATATTAGGGTGATTCATATTTCTGGACTTCGGAGTTTTTCCAGTCTTACTCTCTAATATGGTTCCATATCAAACCAAAGTAACGCATGAGAAAAATGAGCTCAATTTAATAGTATTTAATGGTGCCCAAGAGGCTAAAATTTGGAATGCATTTTCAGTATATAATATATAGCAAACTTTTGGAACAAACCCTTGTAATTTAGAAACGGCTTAAAGAAATGGGAAGATGTCTTGGCTAGAGGTACTGGAGACTTATCGCATTTTGTGTAGCAGTATCATGGCTGCCATCTTCAAGTCCGCCATCTTGGATTCGGGTCAAAAATTTTAAATAGGGAGATGGTCATGTGACATATCCTTTTGGGGAAGCTTCTCACCGCAAACACATACATGACATCACTTCTAACTTATCTCTAATCAATCATGTAAGAAATATTACCTTTATAATATCGTTTTTATTGTTCAATTTCTTTTAATTTGCACAAGTGTGTTTTTTTTTAATACTGGTGTAAACAGAAGGTAAAATGTAAGCTAGAACGTTATTATGCACAATAATATTTTTTATGTAAAATTAAAAGATATCAGAAGATTCATAATGGCTAGAACAAAATCGCATTGCACTTGTACTAACGAATACCAGTTATGGCACATAGTAAGATTTTGTATTAAATTTTAG